>JAHWFP010027048.1:0-12142 GCA_023313725.1 Lithobius niger
GCACAGGCCCTACTTGAGTAAGTCGTAAAGAAGCGGGCAACTGACTTTGTGAGGATACAATAATAAGGGACCGGTCATGGTTTATCGCCGGGGAGGGGGGGGGGGGTGTCATGAAGTTTTGGACCCTTTCGAGGGGGGAGGGGTCATAAATTATTCGGGTTCCGTCAAGAGGGGAACAACCCGAATAATTGGAAGAAAAAGTCATTTTCCAACTGGAAGAAAAAGTCATTTTTGGACCTAAAAAATGGCACTTTTCAGCAGTCAAAATTTCTGAAAACGCTTCGGCTTCTGGACCCCCATGATGTGAGTGTTAAAAGGTTTTGAAGCTATTAGTACAATTTCTGCAAGTCTACTTTTTACAAAAAACCTTTCTACAGCCTTGGCACCTGGTTTCTCGACTTCGGTCTTTCAGGTGCTGACTAGCATACAAGCAAACAGTGTGTTCATCATACTTATTGTATGAATCTCGACAAGAGATAGGTGTAAGGAACATTTTATAAAACATTTTAAATCCAACACGTCTTTTCATTAAAAACGAGACATGTTTCCTTACAACTAATAGTAACTGTCGGTGTGGAGGCTACTTAATTTGGCTACAGGAATCATCTCAGTCGTGGCAGACAGTCTCAATTGGTATACGAAAAGCGTAGGCTTTTTTTTTTGGGGGGGGGGGGGGAATCACATTATTTTTGGACCTTGAGTGGGACGCATCAAGATTTTTTCAGGGTCTCAAGCAGGGGGAGGGGCATCGAAAATTTGGTGGTCATATTTTCATTTCCTACGCTCCCTGCCCCCCTCCCCGACTATAAATTATGACCGGTCCCTAAGAAAGGACGAACAATGAATAAGAGAACACAATGGAATTAATAAAAGAGAATGATAAACCAAAGAAAAAGGAATAAAGAGGAAAAACAAAGAAAGAAAAAGAAGGAAAGGAAGAAGAGAAAGTAAAACAAAAAGAGAGTAGCCAAAGACATAACATTCTAACTAAACCGAGCCGTGAGTGGCGCCATAGATTAGAAAGTTAACTAGATATACCGTCTCACTTCTTCCCGTCCTACGCGGAGCTCTAGCGGTAGCAGCGGCTAATAATTAATACCTCTGCTAATGTTTTAGACTTCAAAGCAGCACGAAAGCAAAGCATTAGCAGAGGTATTAGTAGCCGCAACTACCGCTAGAGGTCCGCGTAGGACGGGAACAAGTGAGACGGTATATCTAGTTAACTTTCTAATCTATGGTGGCGCTATCAGGGCTCAGTTGCTACCGATAACACACCAAGCAAGAAATATGGCCAAATTCTTACACATTTAAAACGATCATTCACAAACGTTCATTTCCATAGAGCGTTCTTGATTTCGTAGAAAGATTAGTGCCAGCACGATCCGGAACGCCGTTACGGCGCTTATTTTAACGACGGTTCGGCGTTCCGGTTGCTTCATCATCAGCTGGAATCAACACTGAAAATCGTCTAAGCTTACGGAAATTCGACAGTTTTTCAAACGTTATTCATCTTTCAACCAGCGTAAAATCTCCATGTTTTCTGCTAAACTAATTTAATTATCTAAACAAAAACTGTAAAAAGTATAAAAACAAAGATGCAGAGCGAGCGCCGCCAAAAATTTACAACCTTAAAATAAAAGAAACAAGAAAAAAACTCATATAAATGATTTTCTGAAAGCACTAATCCAACTTTTTACTCCAATGGGAAAAAGTAAAATGAACAATAAAATTCAGTTATCTTCAGACAGTGATGAAAGCAGCTTTTATTTGAAATGGTATTGTGGTTTAACAACAGTTCTGTTACTGTAAGTTGATGGAATTATAATTTTTGTTTCAAAAAAAGCATATTTTAAATTTTAGTTTTTTCCCCCATGCAGTACCCGATTCAAGATCGTAACAGATTCCAGCGCTTTTCACATTAGAAATTAAGCACTGGTAGTAAGGACGTATAAGGGCTCGTTTACGCAACGACAGTTTTCTCGCTCACTAGCTTTTACTTGATCAATACTAAATATGATGGATGCTTCTCGCATTTACGGGAGTATAATGCGGCTTTCGAGTTGTCTATGCGTATTAGTAACCATGGCAACGGCGCAGTCGCAAATCTTCTCGTGCATCGTGACACGGCGTACGATGCTTGCAACATTTGTGCGTCGATTTATGACAACAAGAAAATAATTTTTACTGCAGTACACGACGACGGACTGTTTTTTGTATGCCGTCATTCGATGGTTTGTCTTCGATTCGATGGCCACGAAATGGACGCCATGTTGGATTTTGAATTCTCGCTGCGAGAAGCTATTTATTCTACCGACGTTTGATCATTGCTAGAAGCTGTACTTTGAGGGAGAATAGCAAATTTTGGAAACAGTGTGAAATGACAACAATCTTGTAGCAATGTTTAAAATTACTGTAGCACTTTGTTTTTTATCCGTGTGGTTATTTATAATACGTACAATTTGTAATCTATTACCGTAATCATTTAGTAGCAACGGGAAACTAATCATAAATAAATAACGGTTGACTAGCAAAAAGTTTTCGGCGAGCGAGAAGCTCTTGTTGCGTAAACGCGTCCTAACACAGGAAACTGTACCTCACCAACAACGAAAAGTTCAAAAATATTTCTCCGTCAAAACCCAGCTCGCAAATGAGAGAAAACTTGAACCCAATCGAATGGACGACACCCTCGAGTTGTCGCCCATATTTATCCCATAATATTTACGTATCTTGGGGGCAGAAGTGGAAGAATCCCTCCCTCCATACATTGATCGATCCACTGTAACCGTATCGAACCTCTTTGCTCTTCCCTTACGGTCCGCCTATCTCTCCAGTAACTTCAAAAATGTATGTATTTATCGTTGGCAGAGGGAGGTCTGAAAGGTCAAATTTAAACGGGTCAGAATTTCCGCACGTGCGTGCTAAGCACCCCATGACCAGGCACGTGCTTCACGATCTGTCGAACCCGTAAAGAAACCCAACCAACTTATATCATATGCCTGCTAGAAATCATGCCGACGAAATAACTTTTTGGAGGGTAAAATAGTAAGGAATCTAGAATTTGGCGTTGATCGTCACACTTTTACTTGTGTATCAGTTTAATCTTTGCATGTTAAAGTAAAGTATCTTATGTGGATTGTTTATATATTCCTAATTTACACATTATCACGAATGTAACGAGAGATAATTCTATACCACTAACTCAATTTATAAAACAGTCAGTTTTAGTATTCCACTAGCTGCATACGCGACGAAAGCAGCACTTAACGTAAAGAACCCCACAGCTTGCCGCACACTGCGCCGCAGCATTAACCCAACGGCTGCTAGCTTTTGCTGCAATAACAGCTATCCTCTGCGCACATATCTGCGCAGCCTCCTTCATATAAAAGCCTGAGCAGAGCGATCCGTCTCATCTTTTCTACCTCACTGTAGCCAGTTGGCGACAAGAGGGGAAGAGGGTGGGAAGAAGGTAATGTATATTTTCATAGAAGCAATAGAAACCAAAATCAACCAGGTTATACTGGTATTTTGGAGTTTCTAGTTGCTATGAAAATATCCATTACCCTTTTTTTTAGCATTCCACAGACCTTGTCAAAGGTGGCGGGCGCCATCATGACCAGAGCCCTCAGGGTAGTGGTCGGATCCCCACAAAATACCTGACATAAGTCTGCAGGGAGGTTATACCATGCGCTGGGCGGCAATAAAGGGCCCCACACGGTACAGTCCGTCGACGTGATGCGACATATCACGCAAGTAGTGTTGAGAGAAGACGGACGGGTGACGCCAAGAAGCAACTCCCATGATTTCGGAAACCGGAGTGTTGCTGTGGAGAGCCCAAGATTCAGAAATGGCCTGGAGTTCGTGTGCTGCTACACGGATGCCCTGATCCTCACAGCTGATGTGAAGGGCGTCGTAGGCTTGGACGATGGTAGTTTTAATCCAGGTAGCTATCATCCTGGAAGAAGTTTCACTGGTCCTAGCCGTAAAGGGGATAAAGAGTTGAGAGCGATTCTGGCGGATCGGCTTGGATGCTTTTAGGTAGAACCGGAGGGGCCGGACGGGACAGAGGGCTCGTTCTTGGTCAAACGTTCGTGAGTGCAGGTATAATGAAGGGATTGGAGCGTTCAGAAGGCTTCTGAGTCTTTGCCCAAAGAGAGGCTCGTGCAGTAAGAGTGACACCGGAGAAGCTGTCGAGGCAGATTAAGCAATCGGAGACAGTGGCAGGTAGTGCATGAAGTTCACTGCATCGAAGGCAGGCCGCCATGGCGACGAGGAATACTGTCTTACGAGTCAGGTGGCTAAGGGAACAGACAGAGAGAGGTTCGTAGGGAGCCTGTACAATAGCGGTGAGGACAATAGACAGGTCCCAGTCTGGGAAGGTCTTGCGTACCCGCGGCCGATCGATCATGAAGGACCGGATCATGGAAGTAATACGAAAATCATCAATGAGGTAAAAACAACTGGCAGCCTTGAAGACCGCATTGAGGGCGGATTGGTATACCAGAATAGTGGATCCCCAGAGGCCATCGTTGAAGAGAAAGTCTAGGAATCGGAGAAACTCGGGAACAGAAGGACCGATCGGATTAACCTGTTGTGTAGAACACTAATGAAACCATCGGCTCCAATGGCTTTCGTCGATTTTAGAGGTGGATGCCCGTACCGCTCGGGAGGCGATGCGAATGACCTGAACCGAAGAAACTCGTTGTCTTTTCAAGAAGTCGGACGATGGTAGCCACCCATGTAGTCGAAGGGATTGCGGACGTTGATGCCGAAGCGTCCCACAGTGTTAAGTTAGTTGGTCCGGGATCAATGGAAATTGATGAGAAGACTGAGAAGCATCGGGAACCAAGCTGCCACAGGCCAATCTGGGGCAACTAGGAGGAACCTGCCCGTGGTGCTGACGATCTTCCGTAAGTACTTTCGGAGGGGGGAATGGGTAAGCGAAGAGACGATTCCAGTCCAATGTCAGCACATCGGTGGCCCAGGCTCATGGATCGGGAATCGGGCTGACGAAGTGGGGAAGTCGGAAGGCACAGGAATTCGTAAACGGCGCCTTTGTGAAGGAACCGAAACAGGTGCCGGACGGAAGCATGGAGAGCCGAGGTTTACGAGAGATGTCCAAGTGAGGCGTAATCTTTGGAATCAGGCTGCGAAACAGAGTGTCGGATTCATGGATCGGAAGATTGCGAAGCGTAGAACAAGTGGAATCGTGAAGGCTGGGTGAAGTGTTAAGAGTAATCTCGCAGTAGGATCGTGGAATTGAATAAGGCTCTAGTGAACCAGTTCATTGAGTGGCACGTTGCGAAGCATGCCTTGCGGGAAACTTGATTAATGAGAAATGCCAGTTGCTTGGTATCAGCAGGCGGGGGATCCATGTTCAAGCATTGACACAGAGCGTTAGCCGCTGCATTTAGGACATCAGCTTGAGAGGCAGCTCGTAAACCGAGATGGATAAGACGATCGATATCACAGAGCACAAAGGCTGGAACCGAAGCACGTCTTGGGAAGAATAGTCCATCTTAGTTTCGAAAGCAAGAAATTCTGATAGCAGACAGGTATAGAAGTTGCGTGGGTTTGCAGTACCTTCCCCCAAGAGCCGGCAGAAGGAGGCTTCTTTCCCAGGTCGAGGAGGCGGGGTGTCGATTCCAGTTACAAGGGGGGAACCGTTGCCAAGAAGCAACCCATCAGTTCTCAAGAGTGTAGTTAACAACGTAGTGGATTGGCCCAGGAGTGGAGGTTGGTGCGGGGGTTGGTCACGGAGACCGAAGCTGAGACCCATAGAGAGGCCACGATTCTTGCATGATCGGCCGGAATCGGGAGATGGTTTATAGAGAAAGCAATCCAGAAGGATGGCCTCTACTGTCATCAGGAAGTCTGGAAAAGGAATGTCTGCTGGATCCGGTTTCCCTGGGAACCCAGGACCATTGTTGTCATAGCTGTCAGAATGATCGGAGGATCGTTCGTCATCGTTGTCCGATGAATGATAGTCCACATGAAGAAGCATCGGTTGAGGGCTTGGAGGAATCGGGATGGGAACCGGGTTCAGTTCACGGGAAGAACAGAGAGCCGGATTCCCAAGCTTAAGTCTCTTGGAAGTCGAAACAACCCAGGAACGAGTGAAAGCAGAGGCTGGTGGATCAGAAGGAGCCTTGCGCTTGAAGGTGTTTAGGGCGGAATCCATAAGGGAGTGTACCTGATCCCGTGAAAGCTGAGGCTGGTGGATCAGAAGGAGCCTTGCGCTTGAAGGTGTTTAGGGCGGAATCCATAAGGGAGTGTACCTGATCCCGTGAAAGCTGAATTGCAGATACGGCTCGAGAAGGGGCGGATCGCTGGGAGGATCGGGAATAAGGTTCAAGGGCTGCAGAAGAGGCGACGCCGATGCTTTCGCTGCATGCTTGCGGGCTTTCGCTTGAAGTTTTAACTTAGAGTAAAGATTTTTTACTCGCTGTAGTTCTTGAGAAAGAGATGTGGACCCCGGGTGCCGGATGACTTGTCCTCAGGGGATCAGGGAAGTGGCAGTGGTGTTGCAGGGCGGAATCGTGGCAGCAGAAAGGAGAACCGGAGCCGCAGAACGAACCGGGCTCTCGTTGGAATCGAGAAGCATAACGTTATCCCCCGGATCGCGTGACTCGAGGATCAGAGTTGGCGATACAGGAGCAGAGGAACCAGTGGTTCCCGAGGCGCACCTTTAGTGTGAGGCACGGTGAATCAGGAATCGGTGGAGAGAAGAAACGGCACGACCAATCGGAAATGAAACGATGAGACGGATCGCTCCGCTCAGGCTTTTATATGAAGGAGGCTACACAGAAATGTGCGCAGAGGATAGTGGCTCGGAAAGAAATCTTCGATTGTTCTCAAATTGAAACAGCATTGAGAGGGGAATGTTAGAAAAAAAGGTAATGTAAATTTTCATAGCAACTAGAAACAGTGGTATCCCATTGCTGACATGCACTGGCGTACACAGGCTTTAAAAACAGGTCGGCGGGGGGGCCGGTGGGGGGGGGGATGTCACCATTGGGGAAAAAAGGTGGCACTATTTTTCCCCACCCTGCATTCAGAGGTGTATTGAGCTTGGAACTCCGTACCCCCGAATCAGTATTACGTACTCGAAAAGCTTTTATTTTAATGATCTTTCTTCATAATTTTATCTACTAAAAGTAATAAAATGATCGCCAGCCAGAATGGTGTACAAAAACACACAAAAAGAGACGTTTCGGGTCGGAAGACTACCCATTTTCAAGCTGCACACACTTCGCGCAGAACGCGAGCGTCAAAACATAAATTACACTACAGGGGTAATCCATCCAACAACAAGCATCAATAAAAGTAAAAATAATAGTAAAAAGGACCTAAGTCGGGTTAAAAACCGACAATAGGGATCCTGGCCAGCCAGTGCAGAAATCAGAGTGGAGGTGACAAGAATTACGGTTGTTGGCTTATATACACAACATTTTAATGCTGTGTTGGTGCATTTACCTTTGTGTATCTACCCAAAAAGCATCCAAAAAAGGGAATGACCGAGGCCCCAAGTGCCGCAATGTGCGGACGCCCTTGCTGACCTATACCTACCTACCACCCCATGTTATTATACAACAGATGAATATTAATAATATATTGGCAGCAAAACGTGTACTGTAATCCGACCGACGCTCTATCTCTTCACTATCGTAGCGTGAAAATCTCACACAAACATTGGCCTCTTAAAGCACCAACGTTCATTTTTCCAAAATTAATTCATCCAGCCAATCATCATCATTCCCCCTCCTAACATACGGCGTCCCGTTAATTAGATTCACGGCTGAGCGAGCGGAGCATTAAGAGCGAGGCGTAACCACGCATGACCATGTGACGTCACGCTAATTAATTCGCACGAGCACAAGGAGGGCGTGTCAGGAGAAGCACTCGACACGTCAATCGAATCTCAAAACGAGGCTCTCCAAAATGCCAACGGAACACTCAACGGCAGCCATTGTGCGTGGGAAATCACGAGACTTCTTTCCCGCAGTGCTCAGAAGCTCTACAGGGAAGCTAAGACGCTTGTAACTGGCGGAGTTTTTCACCACGGTTATGAAATTCTTTACCGAGCGAAAATATATGTGGCTAGGAATTCATGCTGCAGAAGGATGTGTGTTTATTCAAACCGGTGCGATTGTCCAATGGTGCATCGCTATTAAAAATTATTTAAATATCTTAATTGTAATGTCATTAGCATTAATTTTATGCTGCGACTGCGCGTTAGGAATCGTTTTGGCCTTAACTCAATTTACATTACTGTTAAAAAACGGTAAAGCGTAAATAAAAACAGGATGCTGGGCGTCGTACAAAAATTAAATCTCAAATAGACGAAACAAGGTAAATTTATGTACTGTGACGTACTAACGATTTTTAAGCGACTACAGCTGGAGTCGCTGAGAATTTTTGTCATTACTATTCTTTAGAAAGGCTTTCATGTCTTTGATGATTTTTTTAAAAAACGTTAAATTTAAAAAAAGTTGATTTGAGTTAAATTTTTTTCGGAAGTGGGAGAAGGTTGCTCATCGTACTCTTTAGGCCATGCTTTACCGATTTATGTAGTAATGTGTCACTAGAAACATTTTAGGTTTTATTTTGTGAAACCCATTGCTTTACAATAGGCTAAGGGAGATTATATTAGATTAGATTGAATTACATTAGATTAGATTAGATTAGATTTATTGAAGAAGTCAGTAATGGAAGCAGCATGGCGGTAACAATGATGATAAAAAAATTACAAGAGTTCTTACTTTTCTTTTATTACCAATTTTTTTTAAAACATTCCTTATTTTCTAATTTTTGTCCCATTTTCGGCCTTGTGGTTCCCTACTTTTTTTTAAGTGATCTTATTCTTGTTATTTTCGTTAGCAGCTGTTAAAAAAATTGATATATGACCTTCAGATTGTTAATTTTTTGTTGTTCATTATTTTAGTTATAATTGGCAACCGTTGCTTCGACCCAAATTTCAGTGAACAGCTTTTTTTTTTTAATTTCAAATGCAGTAATAGCAAGCCAAACTGGCAGAGAAATTGTCGTAGTAATCTAGGAATTGTTGCATTAAAATTAAGTTTAAAATTCCTAAACCTTAGCTGATTTCGACAAAGAACATTTCTTATTTTCCTTATATTTTATGTTAGAAATTCCATGTACCCTAAGACCAAGTACAACCCCTGAAAGCGTGTTCACCTTCCCAGAAAAGTCAATAAAGACAATGGAAAAGTTAATGGACAATGCGAATTCGATTCATTTTCCGGTTGAAACTTATTGCTTGTTGTTCTTGTTGTTGTTTTCTGTTGTTGTTGTTTTTTTTCGGAGAATACGGTATGAGAACTCGGGCACTGCAGCTATAGTTTGTTCCACATTATGTTTTAAGAAAACTGACTGGAGGATGACTCGTTTCCTTGCACTAAGAGGGCAAAAACATGTGAATATCACACTTGTAAACTCAACAAAGTTGCTGTTAGAGTTTACGAATAGGATGTCTACTGATTGTTTGCACTTGTAGTGGAAGAAAACGTGGCATCATACAGTCAGTTTTCTGAAAACATAATGTGGAACAAAGTATTGAAAATGCCAAACACTCCTACCGCGAATTAGAACGAATCTTTCAGTAGCGCTAAGCAAGACAGAAAATACCACGTAACGATACTATCATTTTAAAAACAAAGCCTTTTTTTTTATTCGTAAATCAACACTGTAAAATAAATTCTCCACGACGCTGCATTCATCAAGTAAAAAATGTCATGAAACCTTTACATATTGTAACAAGAATTTGAACAGCTTTGAGAAATCAAACGAATTTCCAAATCGGTTAGGCTTCAAATAAACACGGAGAAAACATATCCCCGAAGGTAAAAACGAGAAAAAGAAAGATTAGTCTCAAATCCATTCCTATCAATCTTCAATCAAATAATAAATACTTTCTTAAACTCATCGAAATGCTGAGCGATCGACTACACCGAAAACGACTGCCTCCATCAAGGTGACGTCACACGTCTATTGTTTAAGAACGCAACGATGAGGAAAATGGCGGCCAATGTCATTAAATATGTATTTTACGAACGTATGCTCACCATCGTTTTCACGTGCGCTTGCGTTGCAAAGCGTATTGCTAAATAGCTTTAAGTTGAATGCTGGTCGATAAATACGCCTATTACTTAGTCAAGTGTTTCCCAGCCGGTGAGGCGCGGCGTGTAAAAAATGCAGGGAAGGCGCGAGTTGCTGCCGACTCCGTACTAAAAAAGATGGGTGTGAATTTTTTTTTTAACTATGCATCGCCAAGTTCTCGCCAATGACAGCATTAGATCTGCTGTCGACCGTTTTTTTTAAATTAAATTGGTATAAAAATGTCAAGTCTTACCAGTCCCATTAATTTTATAAAAAATTACACAGCAATGGAAAAGGTGGGGGAGGGGGGACGCACCATTGCATGGTAATTCCAATGGAAAGGAATACTGCAGAAAAAGTTGGGAAACACAGACTAAAGTCCTAACCAGACTGGCTGCTCGTGGCAGCAACGACGTAGTATGGTGTAAAAAAGACTTCAACATTCGTCCTTAACGCAACACCAACCACACGATTGCTGCAATGTTGACCTTGTAGGCACGTAGTTACGCATAGCTTCGCACGAAATTTTCTTCTATCTGGAGAGGCATTTAGTCGAGTGTTTTACCCTCTTTACCGAAGTGGGGACGTTCTGTGTGATGCAATCTACGCCACTTCTTAATGACGTTTACGTAAATAATGCTAACGAAGGAAAAACTCCAGGTCCACCATCTTTAGTCGGTGGATTCAGCGCAAAAACCGCCTCGGAAAGCAGATGAGGCCGATGCTTCCGCAGTAGCGTCACGGGTATGCAGTCTCTCGTACTAAATTTACTTTTGCTTCTTAAATTTGTAATGAAGTTCAAAATTGAGCCATTTCATCGCACGAGTATCACTTTGCTTCACTGAAGGATGCAAACCTGTTCACGTTGCCTTTTGGGCTTAAATGGCAGACTGCCTAAGCGCGGAGTAGAACCCACGACCTTTGAAACCAAAAACCGAGGTCCTACCGCTGAGCCATACTGACGCGGCCAAAAGGAAACGTCCATAAGCAGCATTTAACACGCACACATATACATATAAACATACCTTGGTTTCAAAGGTCGTGGGTTCAATTCCCCGCTAAGGCAGGCTGACATTTAAGTCCAAAAGGCAACGTAAGTAGGTTTGCATCCTTATTTGGATAATTATGCAGTTAATCCGAACCACGCAAAATCACTCAATTTTGCTACTTACCGACGCAGTTCTTCATCCTCTTCTCATTTCTCGTTTAAAAAATGGGGAAATGGGGGGGGATGTTTTTTTAGTTCCCCAAACGTTTTTAGTTCTCCAAGAACGTTTTTAAACCACGTAAAATCGCGTAAAATGGTCGGCCCGGCCTATTGAAGCGGCGGCCATGTTCCGGGATACAGAGTAGCACGAAAAGGTGACTTGAGAAAACGGAAAGTAATATTTCAAACTATGCTGCCTTGCTCACGTTGCCGGCGCTTCTTCAGTTTAGGTGGAAAAGAGTTTGGTTGCGGTTTCTGATGTTATATTTTCAGCCCCGGCGCGAACGACTCACGTAATTTGGAAAGAAATGAGGAAGAAAAATAATTTTCGTTTCTTTCATTGCGATGGAAATCAGGTTTTCCTGCAACTGTCGTTTTACGTGTTGTCAATATTTTTTTTTTCAGAACTTAAAACACATTTCCCCCAGATTTTTAGGTTTGAAATGGGAAGAGGGTGAAGATCTGCGTCGGTGAGTAAAAGTTGAGTGATGTAGAGTGGTTAGGTTAAACTACATAATTACCGGTATTTGTTTAAACCTTCTCGACCCCACTTGGCTTTCCGTCCTGTTTAATCACTTTGCTTCACTCACTGAAGATCGAAGAAAAATAATAAAGAACAAAACAAAAACATTATAGCTACAAATAGGCTCCAATAAGCGAATGCCCCTCCCCCTTCCTATTTAGTTATACATCTGTGACGTATCATGCAAATGACAAATGATCCACTCTTCTTCCATCTCCATTAGGCCTACTTTGCGTTCCTCACGTCATTGCCTCCCTTCTTAAACGTTTCTCTTCCGCGGCGAGAAAGAGCACGAT
>JAHWFP010027048.1:17142-43221 GCA_023313725.1 Lithobius niger
TAATGCCTGTTGAATATAGACTACGAAAACACAAACGACAAATAACCATAATTTTATGTAAAAGAAAAATGATCGATTTTTCGGTCTTTTTTTTTTTTTTTAGTGTGTGATGTGCTACACATGTATAAAAGGGGCGTAATTTAGGTTGTTATTCGTCAAGTTATGCAATACAAAAAATCGGCCGACAATCATTTCGATCTTATATCAACGACAACGCATGTTCGTCATCCTGCCTTTGTCAATTCGTTGTCGGATTTTTTTTCAAACAAAAAAAAGGCTCTATTTAAAAAAAGGCTCTTTCGCGGTACACTTGTTTTTTATTTGATACTAGAGGAAGCCCGTGCTATGCACGGGACCGGTCACATTTCCCGGGACATTTTCCCGGCACTCTTCCCGACGACTTGTCAGATTGATTGACCACTTATGCTTGGCTCCTTTTTGGCTGCAGGTAGAGTGGGAGAGTGCATTTTCAATGCTGGCGCGAGGAGGGGAGAAGTGGTTTTCCTTTAGGCTTTCCTTTTCCTTTTAGCCGGCCTCCGATATTATAATAAAGGTAAATTATATTTTAAAAACGAATTTCGAGCTTCCCCGTCCGCCCATCGCCATATCATTAAAAAAGTACGGTGGCCCATATAATACGCACGAGACGAAAAATAACAAGCTCAAACTCTTTTCCAATTTTTTCCCCCCAAAAAAAGTGAAGATAGGGACTCCCATACACTAGAGTACGAAAAAGTGGTCCCTATTTTCACTATAACAAGAATAGAAAAAACTATGGACTTTGAAATTTATCAGCTCGTGCATTTTTTTATGAGACATCCTGTATATTAAGGAGGGGGTCCCAAGGGCTATTTGCCACCGGCCCCACCTAACGTAGCTACGCCCCCCTGTTTGGAGTGTAATAAACGTGTCTATCTATCTATCAAGTTTATTTAGTTTATTTTATATATGAACCTTTTAGTTAATTTTGGTGCAGAAAAAAAAACACGATTTAAGGAGATGAAATATGGATTTCCTTGGAGGTATGAAGCTTTTAGTCCATTTCCAGCAAAAAAAAATTACGATCTAAAATACTTTAAGGTCAGAAATCGTGAAATAAGCAAATAATCAAAGGAGTAATAATATCAATTGATCAAAACATACCACACATTAATCCCACCGTTTACTAGTTCAAAAGTGAAATGACAAACTTGGTCATTGCTACTTTTGGCATAAATGGTTAAGTTTTCCTTTACGGTATGTTGATGTCACCTCTTTAAAAGGCCGAATCATTTCCTAAATACAGATGCAAACGTATTTACGTTGCCTTTTGGACATATATGTCAGACTACCTGAGCGGGGAATTGAACCCAGGACTTTTGAAATCAAAGGCCAAGGTCCTACCGCTTAGCCAGACTGACACGGCCTATAAGGAAACGTCCATAGGCAGCATTTAACACGTGTATATACACATATAAACAAACACTTTCCAGTCGCCACTGGAGGGACGCGTATTTGCCGCGCCATCCTCCAAGTGAACGAATGGAACACTTAAACGTGAAATAATGATTAAAGACGGGAAAGCCAAAGGCTCACAAGAAAAAACTAAATACAGTCATATATAGTCATAGTTTTTTCTTGTGAACCTTCGGCTTTCCCGTCTTTAATCATTTCTAACTTGGCGACGCTTTTACTATATTGTTTTTTTTATTTTATTTTATCACTACTATTTTTTACTTCGCGAGCACTATGATTTTTTTTTACTTCTTCTTTTTGTCTTTTCGATCGCATTTATTTTATCAGAAATATTTTTTAATGAGACGTTTCAGAGCACTGTACTGAACCGTTTCAACAACTGAAACGTTTTTTTTGGAAAAGTCTGTTAAAAGCCATAAAATGCAGAGAGGATGGGGTTGTGCCAACACATAATTTCCTGTGTATAATTCTCTTCGGTTATTGAATCCCCATCCCCATCCCCCCTCATCGTCCTCTCTCCTTAATTTGTTTTGACGTAGCATCCTGCTGACTAAGTATTATTACTTGAGAACGTCACAGAGAATGCTCTAAAACGTCACATTCTTTTTAATGTTTTAATATTGTCGAACTTTTGGTTTTATATTAAACAACGGACGTACGCACACGAACAGTTCTTAAACTCCCATGAGTGCATGGGTCAATGGTGAGATTCGATCTCCCGACGTTTTGAGTGGCAGGCCAATCCTCCAACCACTCGTCTGTACTTCGCTTGCTGCGTCCGTGATTTCTGCGATTTAGTTACCTTCCAATACGAAAATATACATCTTGGTTAGAAATGTCCATCAGATTGGCCGAGCTAATCATGCTTCATAAATTAATTAAACTCGTACTTACAGCGTGAAAATTATGCGAAGTATAGCATCTCATATTGAAGATAAGAAGATTTTGATTTTCCCATTGCGGTGCCCATTGTATTAAATAAGCGGGAGCTGGACGATAGCCGCTAACTAGAGCTAGGGCGCATTTATGCAAATAACTCGCTTTCGCCTTATCGCAGCTAGAAGCTAGAAATCATATGAAATTCCAACATGGCGAAGGTTTTAGCTCTGCTGGTTCGCAACGAAACAGTCAATATGTAAGTTTAGAAGCGACTGGGGAAATCGTTTCGTCAGCAGGAATTTTTTATCTTATTGTCACGGATTATACGACTGCAAGCATTTACTAAAATTATGTCGGATTAAGCTAATCCAGGTAGCGATGTTACCGTGGCAACAACATATTTGCCATCGCGAGTAAATTCTAGCTGCGTGAATGCAAAAGCGAGTCGTCGCATAAACGTGCCCTTAATGGGACTAGCTTTTACTAGGGTCGATACTAAGGGCACGTTTACGCAACCACTCGCTTTTGCATTCTCGCAGCTAGAAGCTAGAAAGCACCTCAAATTCCTACATGGCGGCGGTTGTATGTCTGCCGCCTCGCAACGAAAACAGTAAATAACGTGAGTTCAGAAACGTTTGGGAAAATTATTTCGTCATGACGAATTCTTTATATTATTGGCACGGATTATAAGACTGCAAATATTTACTCAAACGATGTCGGATTTAGCTAATCCATTTAGCGTCGTTACATGGCAATGTGACCTTTGCCATCGCGATTGAGTTCTAGCTGCGAGAATACAAAGGCGAGTCGTTGCGTAAACGCGCCCTAAGTCTGCTGGCTGCTTCTCGCCTTTACCTGGACATGCGACTTTCGTGTTGTTGATACGTAGTAACCTTGGCAACGACGCGGACTGAAACCCGATGCGTGCGGTATGACATCATCGATTTATGACAACAAGAAAACAATTTTTACTGCAGTACAAGACGACGGACAATTTTCTGAATGCCAGCATTCGATGGCTCGTTTGCTGTTCGAAAACCCCCGAAGTGGACGCCATATTGGGTTTCCGGTTCTCGCTGCGAGCATCCATTTATTCTACCGTCGTCTGATCATCAATGCCAGAAGCTGTTATTTGTGCGAGAATAGCAAACTTTAGAAATAGCGAGAAAAGACAACAATGTTGCAAGAATGTTTAAAATTACTACAGCACTTTGGTTCGCTATCCTTGTTGTTATTTATAACACATTTAATTGTTCATCTATATCCGCATTCATATAGTAGCAACTAGAAAATATTCGTAAATACATAACGGTTGCTTAGCTATAGCGTTCGGCTAGCGAGAAAGTGTCGTTGCATAAATTCTCCCTTAAAGCGGTCTGATTTGTACCACACACAGTTTAACGAATTAAAAAAACACACTTAACGAAATAAAACGATAAAATATCCATTATAAAAATAAAACTACTCTCCATTAAAAAATTTGGTAACCATTACACTCAGTTCGTGACGCTGTTACAAGGCTGACCATTCACGCCAGAATAATCCTGGGAATTGAATGTCGCCATTTTAGGGAAAATCCACATTGATTCGTGCCTTTTTTCGAACAATTGCTGGGGATTAGCCCCAAATAAAGGTAATGTTACAACCAACGCATCATACGAATTTGCTCTGGCTGAACTGAAGTAACAATGATCGCACGCCAGAAAGTGTTGAAGACTGGAATCTGCCATTTTGGGGTTCGCGGAACAGCATCGCTCAAACGTCACTCACGTTTTACTCGAGACATAACAAGTATAAGTTACTAGCAATAAAGTTAATCAGCATCCTGAAACTTCAATTTCAAATCAAGATTATGCAAGGGTTGTTTTTCCCTTAGAGAACAAGTTTACCTCAGTAAAAAATGGCGTCTGTATTTTCAGCATCGAGGGCCGAAACGTTTTTTGGCAGGCCGCCGCACAATTACGAAGCTGCCACATAATTTTCAAGTTGGGAGGCGTTTTTTTCCTTTTTTCCGATTTCCCAACTTCACTCTGCCTCACCCCTGTTGCCCTGCATCTGGTAGCATGTCAATCGTTGCCGAGTTATGAGTTTGGCTTTGCTCGTAAGTCAGGTTCTTTGCTTTGGGGCGTCTATTACATGACTCCGCCAAACCCAGGTAGTAAAGATTGGGGCCCCGCAAACTCAGGGTATACCCCTCCCCTGCCCACTATACTCCGTAAAAAAAAAACGATTCCATCGTTGCCTGCTGGGTAGCGGAATTGCAATCGCTGGAGTTAAGTCGTTATTTCACAGTTTTCCAACCCCACTCGTGAGAGAGGTCGCGGCTGTTGTTTTTATAGTTTTTTTCCCTGTTTGTTTATTTTTATTTTTATTTTTATTTCTTATTTTATCTTCCGAGCAGTCTCCATTTTGTACTGAATGCTTGAACGACAATGCTGTGCGGTTTGTATCAAAATCGTCACTGTATGTTTACTGTACATGCTACGACGCACCGACTTCTGACTTTTACCACGGTTGATGATTTAATTTTTGAGTAGAAGAGATTCTGGGTAACAAGCTGTACCCTGACCAGGCAGAACAAACTCACTATGACATTTGCAAGCGACAATTATTTAAGTTTTGGCTACTAATTTCAGTCTTGTTCATAATAAAATTGGAAAAAAAAGTTAAAATAAGAAGGACATGCCAGGCCATAGTATTGGAGGATCAACCATCGTGATTAACCCTTTCCAAGATGGCGGATCCTCCAACATTCTGACATGGCTTGATCCCTCTTGCTTTACCTTTAGCTGAACGAACGGTTTTTTTTAAAGGTGAAATAGTCGAACTAACGACTTTTTCAACTGCTAAGGTTAACTCAGAACGGTGAGGGACAATTGTGCTAGGAAATACCTAGAATCTTTTTAACGTTAAAGACGGACACCCAAAGGCTCAACAAGAGTGAAATAAATACAGATGCAAACCTATTTACGTTGCCTTTTGGACTTATATGTCATACTGCCTGAGCGGGGAATCGAGTCCAGGACCTCTGAAACCACATGCCGACGTCCTACCGCTGAGCCATACTGACACGGCCAAAATGAACCGTCCATAGGCAGCATTTAACACTTGCATATATACATACAAACAACATTTTCCAATCGCCACTGGAGGGACGTTTATTTGTCGCACCATGCTCCAAGTGAAATGAATGAAACACTTAAACTTGAAAAGGATTAAAGACGAAAATCCAAAGGCTCAACAAGAGTGAAATAAATACAGATGCAAACCGATTTACGTTGCCTTTTGGACTTACATGTCAGACTGACTGAGCGGGGAAATTACGTGATCATCACGAGCGCGTTTCCGAGGCCCTTCTCTGTTTCAGCCAACTACCATAATCGCTGTTATCGATCTTACCTTGTTTTAGGCCTCATTTAGGCGTCTGGTAAGTAAACGGTCTGTTATGACAATTAGGAAGCTATTGCTCAAATTGATACCTCAGGAGAAATTGATTGCGTTGTACCGTGGCAAAGATGGTCATAACTGGCAACGAACGTTTAGCTCCGAGAACGAGTCGAGAGATCCTGGCATAAATACAACCTAAAATCGCTAGCTAGATGCAAGCCACACAGCAATGGTGAAAGTGTCACTGGCATGGTAACGTCTATCGACAAGCCACGTTGATAAGTGCCTGTAAAGCGTTAGGGTTAAGTCGTTTAATCGTTGTCAAGCCGTGACAATGTTATAAAAAATTCTGGACAGCGGTGACTTCTGAATTGTTATTGTTGACTGTTGAGTTGTGATTCGGCAAAGCCAAAACCGAAGCCATTTTTGGAATTACACACCCGCGTAAATCTTCTGGTATTTGCATGCGAGATCTTCCGTGGAAGTACGAGATTCTAAACACGAACACGTTTTACGTCATTAGAGGGCCACAATTCCGTGACGAAACTCCGCATCCACGTCAGCTTTCGGGCAGTCTTGCCGATGAAGAATGGCGTATGAATATCGCCCTGCCGCGTAGCAATAAGTGGGCCGTCCCTATAGGTGCACATTTCCCAAGTTATTATTAGCATTAACGACAGGCGTTTTATGTTCGGCTGCTAGCCTAACCTAAGTATAGCGCAGATAAGCCAACAAAACTTGTTGCCCGAATCTTACTAGTTAAGCTAGGGAACACTAACACTCTTACTCGCGGACCACTGTTTGCTAGTCAACTGTTATTCATTTACGATTAGCGTAGTTTCCATTTCCAGTTTCCTTTAAATGAATTCGTCAGTTAATACATAAAGTAGTTTTATAAACGTATTATAAATAACAACAAGGAAAAAGAACAATTTAAAAGTAATTTTAAACATTGCTACAACATTGTTGTCATTTCTCCCATTTGCAAAATTTGCTATTCTCGCACAGCTTCTGGCAGTGATCAGACGACGGTTGAAGAAATAGCTGCTCGCAGCAAGAATTTAAAATCCCCCACGGCGGCATTCCGGAGTTATCGAATCGGAAACAAACCATCGAAAGCTAGAATTCAGAAATCAGTCCGCCGTCTTGTACTGCAGTAAAAAATAGTTGTTTTTTTTTTCTTGTCATAAATCGACGCCGTCATGCCGCGTACATCGTATTTCGAGTCGCGAGGCACGAGGAGAGGATATGCAGCTACTGTTGCTATGGTTACTTACTACGTACAGACAACTCGAAAAGCCGCATGATACGGTAAAGGCGAGAAGCAGCCAGCAGCTTTAGTACTAACCAGGTAATAGCTAGTACGTAAGTGAGACAATTTATGTTGCGAGTCGTTGCATAAGCGGGCCCTTAGGCAACTAATCCATCTCGCTTGCCGAAAGTTATTCACTGTGTAGTTGTTTATTAACATACGGCGTAACATACGTCAGGTAGGTTCACGCATGCGCGAGCGAAATACTTTACTGGGCTGCATGAAATGAAAATAGCTGCCGACCACCCATCTGTTAACCCCAAATCCCCTGCAAATTCACCCATCGTGTGATAAAGTTCTCCTCTCGCACGTTTGCGAGATTCCCCCATTGGTTTGGTCTGAATAACCCCTTCCCCCCTCCCAACCCTGTTCCCCCTACCTTGGAACCTGTGGCGTTTGTTCTTCTTAGAACAAACTAGTGTTTTCAATGGAGGAAGTCACTCTTATTCTCAGTGTGGTTGAATTGTCTGCTTCGCCGTTTTAACACCAAGCGCGACAAGCCCGCTACAACGATCGTGCATGCAGTGATTGTTACTCAAAAAAATGGTTCAAAGGGTTTAACGAGCGTTAACCACTCTTGGTCATCTGCCCGAAGCCCTAAGGCCCTATGTCTGCAACAGCCAGATTCCCAGGCGGTCACCCACCCAAGTATCAATGCTGCCCAATGCTGCTGGTGATTGTTACTCAACCAACTTTGAAACTATTCAACTCGGCTCTAATAGCCAGCATTATTGAAGCAATATTTCGTTTGTTACTGACAGGGCCTATCCGTTCACATTGTCGGCAGCTCGCCTTCTTTCATTTCAATGGAATTGAGTTGAATTGAATTTATGTTCTATGCGGACTGGACAGCCATGCACTCAATACAAAGACTTAAAACTACTTTTTAATGGATGGTGATATTGAAAGAGTAAACAGCATTTTTTGAGAAGTTTTTGGTCATCGTGTCTGAGTTGTAGAGAGTTCAGCCTGGTTGCTGGAGGTTTGCGGATCTGGTCGAACCCCTGGAAAGGGGACCTTGGCAAAGTCCCCGCCAGGACTGCCGGCCAGAGTAGCGTGAGATGCTACCGTGCTCCTTCAGCTGCCATGGTAACTATTCTGGCCAATTCTGGACAATATTTCGGCCCCAACGATGATCGGAGGTTTCCTGGATCGAATCCCCGGGTTGACACATCCTTTTACCAGATATCTCTTCTTCTCTAAAAGTCTGGTAATGTTCAAAATTGAGCCGTTTCAGCCATACAAGCATTAAGTTGCTTCGGTTGACTTAAGGCTCAAAAAAATTAATTATACTTATTAAAAAAAAAATCATTTCAGCGCATATATCCATAGGAAGCGCCAAAAATAAAACAAACACAACATTGCAGTTTAAAACTAAAAGAAATAATTATCACGAAATGTTTAACTCAACATTTTTGTTTTCAGTCCATACATTAATCACGCCATTGTTTAATTGACATCTCGTTGATCTAAGAAGTAGGAGAGTATTTTATTTTTTATCCGATTTATTCCATTAATTTGGAGAAGTTCAATAGCGATTTCATTAAAGGTAGAAGGAATTTTATGCTTGTTTGTTCGTTTGCCGTATTGATTTTTCGCAAAAGTTACTTCATAACGGTAGGCTATGGGGTTTTCCTGAAATAATTTTTCTAAAAACAACAATGAAAAAGAACAAAGTACTTGCTTAGTATATGCTAGATATCATATATGATTATTACATCTTTGTTAGGATTATTACGAGGTCCCTACCAATCAGGAAAGTCAGGAAATTAGAAAGTAGGTCAGAAAGTCAGGAAAAAGTCAGTAAATTGGATGTTAGGTCAGAACTTTTCGCCGCTGGACGATAGTGAGGACGATATTATTTTCTCTTAAATGGGCTAATGTCAGGTACTTCGAACTACACTTGCGTAACACATAGTATCTTTTAATTTTGATTCGGCTTTTTTGTTTGTTTGTTTGTTTGTTAGGCCTCGTCGGGGAAGTTAGGCATATTTCTGACCAACCACGTGCTGTTTATCACACACTTTTCACGCAATTAAAAAAAAAAAATTTTTTACCTAAACGCAAGCTTTTTAATTAGTTTTTACCTTTCCGCCTTCGCATTCCCTATTTTCAAGTTTTTTTTTCCTGCATCTTAAATGCAGCCCCTTTTTAGACTGGCAGTCGGCCATCCCCACGATCCTTGCCAGCCCTGTTGCTCCGGCAACAAAGAGATTATTATTATTACTAGAGGAAGCCCGTGCTATGCACGGGGCCGGTCATGAATTAAGTTTACGGACACGTTTCCCGGAACATTTTTCCGGCACTCTTCCCGATGACTTGACAGATTGATCGATTGATCGACCACTCATGCCTGCCTCCTGTTTGCATGCAGGTAGAATGGGAGAGCGCATTTTCAATGCGGACGCGAGGAGGGAAGAAGTGATTGTTCGGCCCGACGACTTGTCAGATTGAACCTTTATTGAGTTGATCGACCAATCATGCCTGCCTCATGTTTCCATGCAGGTAGAGTGGGAGAGTGCATTTTCAATGCGGACGCGAGGAGGGGAGAAGTGGTTTTCCTTTTAGCCGGCCTCCAAGATTATTATAAAGATTATTATTATACTTTTTACTACATTATCCGTTTAGAAGTGCTTCTCACACGACAAAGTAGTAAATACTAAGACCAATTCATAACTGATTCTGTAGCAGAGACGTTTTATTATTAATATTTTGATGACATTTTTGCATTCTTACTGTGTGTCGCAGAAAACAGTTTTGCGCATTTCACGGTGGATTTGAGTTTAAATCTGGCTTGACATGTGTTTACTTTTGTGGTTTTGGTGGAAAGCGATAGTGTGGGAATGCTGTGCAGAGGCAACACGAGTTGTTTTTTTTTTTTTCCAAAAAAGCTGGCTTCCTCAGGAAGCAGCAACCACTGGGAGCAGCAACTCTCAAGGTTTTCTCTAAGCACGCAGTGAGTCAGGAAAAAGTACAAAAAATGTCAGGAAAACGTCAGAACGCTGTTTTTTTAGAGTCGCACTGTGTTAGGTGTTTGTTAGGATTATCACGTGTTTTACCCAAACACCCAGGTATCATCATCTCATAGAAACGGCAACAACGTTTCCGAACGCTCAGAAGCAGAAAACAGGACGGAAAGCTGAAGGCCGTGTCAGTATGGCTGATCGGTAGGACCTCGGCCTTTGGTTCCAAAGGTCCTGGGTTCGATTCCCCACTCAGGCACTCTGACATATAAGTCCAAAAGGCAACGTGAATAGGTTTGCATCTGGATTTAGAAGCAGAACGTGTAGCGCCATCTGTTATGACGACCGTTGCCTACTTTTCCCCCCAAAACCTCAATGCCATCCTGAGAACAGTTCGCGATGGGCCTCTTCTGCGATGGGTAGAGGTGTGCGCCGGCGCCGTGATACGACCTGACGCACTTAACAAGAGTTGATCCACCATTTGCCATTCACACGGCGTCTTTAGACATGTTACCAGTTAGTGAGTTGCCGGTTTTTCCTAAAAACTATAAGGAAAAAGAACAAAGATTTCTAAAGTCTGCCGATTCTAGCACAAAGAATAATTTCTGTCGGCGATCAAGCGATAGTAGAAAAGAGCGCATTTCAAAACGAGCATTCAAGTTTGAGCACGGCACACATTTTGGGTTTGACGAATCCAAAACAAACCATTAAATTGTACGTAGCATTAGTAATCGGGCTGCCAACTTGTACTGCAGTGGGAAATGTTTTCTTGCCATAAATCGACGCCGTCATGCCGCGTACACCATACGAGCCACGAGAAGAAAACCTCTTCATGCTTCTTTACCGTGGTCACTAGGCATAGATCCTAGGTAAACACGTTCACCTTAAAGGCGAAAAGCAACCAGCAAATTTATATTACCTAACTGGGCGATAAAAGTCGTTTCCGAAATCGTTGCATAAACGCATCCTTTCAGGTGAAATAGAACAAACAATTTGCAGTTGCTAAAAGAGTCACCATGACAGTTTCGCGCAACGGGACAGCGACAAGGAAATCTTCCAAGAGTCAGACGTCACCTTACGGTGACAACCGTTCGAGACTCAACAGCATGAGAATTTTTCTTTGCTTTAAACTTCTCTAGTTTTTTTTTATTTATTTTTCTTTTAATCCGTCCATTGACGTCAACGCGTGTAAATTTCTGGGCGGCTTAACAAGCCGTTTGGCACTTGTGAGTTTGGGATTGGCGCCAGTAAGACCTGCCAAATCTTCTCCCCTTACCCCCCCCCCCCCCACTTTTCGCTCCGTAACGTTCATCAACTTTACACACCCTGACACCCCCGATCAAAGAAAGAAATTCAAAATGGACCCATCCCCACAGCAACCGACACTACCTGAACACACAGGTTGTTACTATGTAGCACCGTCCATACCCAGAATCTACCGACGTGTACGGCCCACTAACTACCCCGTTCGCTGTAATTTAAACACACGCTAGTGAGTTGCCCGCTAAGGTTCAACGACAACATTAACGTCCGTCCTATCCGGATAAATTAATGTACAGGGTGGTCCACAAAAAACTGACGACCCAAAATTTTCCAAGTCCAACTTTTCTAGTTAGTACCCCACAGATCTAGGAGAGGACAGAAATCAAATCTAATGAAACGGGAAGATTTCTGTCCTCTCCTGGTTCTGACGGGAGCTAACTAGAAAAGTTGGACTTAGAAAATGTCGGGTCGTCAGTTTTTTTGTAGACCACCTGTATGAGCATGGCGACGGGGCGAGGGGTAATCGTCAAACTGGAAAATCGCATAATTGGAAAAACGTATACCGAATAACAGTATAACGGAAAGTCGTCTAACACGAAATTCGTATAATGGAAAAACGTCTAACAGGAAATTCGTATAATGGAAAATCGTCTAACAGGAAATTCGTGTAATGGAAAATTGTCTAATGTACCTGCCTGGATCGTGTTGCTGCGCTCGCTGCTGCTATACACATAACATCAGAAACCTTCGGTATATTATTGACCAGTTAGACCTTTATCCATTATGCTATTATCCATTATACGATATTGCGTTTAGAGGATTTTTTAGATTTTTTATTTATGCAGATATTAGACAATCCCATTAGACGATTTTCCAGTTACACTTTTGTCCGACGCCCCCATCGCGACCACTAGACACTTGGGTCTTTAACAGCTAAGGCGTTTGGCTGCTTTCAGGTTACTGAGGCTAAATAACAATGCGGCAGAAAGTAAGAAATTTTGTTTGATCGGGAGACCTTGATCGTCAGACAACACAGAAGTCACTATTAGCAACATGGCTTGAAGTTTCCTTGTGGAAAAAGGGTGAATAACGTTAATATTTCCCTAATTACTACCTAGCTACTAGCTAAATTCACAAAAATAAATTATTTCATGCGGTAAATAAAATTGATAAATTGCAAATAGCTGTGATTTACCGGTGGAGCGTGACTTTTGCTGGTTTGGGAGTTAGGGGCAGTTACCAATCAATCTCAATAATATTTTAAGGGTTACAACATGTTGGTTGGTTGGCTAGTTTGCTTTTTTTTTTTAGGGAGGACAAACCCAAACAGGGTTCAATAACATTTCTTGTTGTTGTTGCCGCTTTAACATTTATAACATTTTGTTTGTTTGTTTGTTTTAGCTTTTAGGGAGCACAAACCCGAACTGGGTTATCTGCCACACGACGATGAGAGGGATAATTTAGCTGGAGACATCCAAGCGGAAAACCCAGGATCTTCGACTTGCTACAATCAACATTTTGTTGTTGTTGTTGTTGATGTTTGTTTTTAGGGAGCCTATTCATTCATGCGATGAGACTTTTAAACAAAGCTAAAATCTTTTTGTTTTTACGGCTGCGCATTATTCTTATGGTTTCGATTCGACCATCAAATGTTATTATTTCATTGAGTTACGCCGAGGGAGTCTATTAGCTACAAGGAGGTAACGCTGTTTTAGTTTGTCGTGTTTTTAAACTAACTTTTGACACTGAATCTAACGTTGTAAACCGTGGTCGTCTCTATCTGGTACCGTTGCGTAGTTGAAAAAAAGCGACGGACGAACAAAGATACCAACAACAACAACATTGAATTACGTAACAACCACATTGAACTACCAACAACATTGAACTAAAGTGTGTGCGGCGTATCTAGAGTTCGCCGCAAACGAACACATATAATCGATTGTACGTTTTTGGCAGCAGAGTGCCTTGTTGATATCCAAGATGGTTACAAAACAAATGGCGGCCGTCGATTAAAGCTGCCCCCTCCAGGAAGACGTAGTCGCTCGTAAAATACTTCCAGGACTCAAGATACGCCACGCACACTATACGTACTATGCTTACAAAAGCGAAACACAACGACGTGATCACGTAGTATGACAACAATAGCAACAATTTTTGTTTTTCCCACGGTTAAAGTGCAGTGGACGTCTTGGCAAAGACTAAGACACACGTAAATCTACTAATGAAAACTTACTAAGATATATATATAAAATAAAAAAAAGGAACGCAAAACTGGACTTTCGACTTTTCATCTCGTAAGTGATAAGAAAAATAATGGCTTTTCTTGATTTTGATCAAAAGTATGCCATACAATCCCAAAACAAAACTTGTTAAGAATTTCCACCAAGCCCTTCGGCCGTCTGAAGTCGTGATATCAAACGCCAAGCTCTTTCGCCGAATTAATCCCACCAACTAAGACTCCAAACGTTAAATAATGAAATCCACCCAAAACCAAAACTGGTATAAGAGAAGCCGCCAAGTTTACAAAAAGGGTCGGCCTTTCAAAGTAGTAATATCATTCAACCAGGGAAAGGCCGCCAGGTTAATCCTATTAGCCAAGTTAATCTTACCTACTAATAAAACACCGTAGCAATTTCACTTAACCTTCGAACTATTACTCGGTGGGGTTAACTAGGCGAAAGAGCCTAGCGTTTGATATCACGACTTCAGACGGCTGAAAAGCTTGACGGGGATCCTAACACAAGTTTTGTTTTGTCAAGATTTGGACTTGCTACCATTCTTGCCAAACTCGACACAGCAGCTGCACTGATAACGCTTTTCTATTAAGCATCCTTGGTAGGTTGTGTGGCCAGGTAGGTAAAAAGCTGTGAAAGTGCTGTCACGTAGTGTAAAAAAAAAAGTGCTAGACGGAGCTAGCTAACGCGTGTGGCGTTCAGTTCGCCAAAAGTCTCGGAGGTATATGTGAAGGAATGGGAGGAGTGTTGCGAAGATGGCGAGCACAATGGATGGATTCATCACTGAAATAGAACCGAGCAACGGATAGTTCGGCTAAGCGACTCTTGCAGACCTAACGCCGAGTCGGGCGGGCGGCGTTTTGCACCCCTGCCTGCCAACCAGCCCGGAAGGGAACCCCGTGACACCCTGGGTCGTTCCAGAAAATGGCGTGTTCGTCAGCCACATTTGGGACAACTTTTGCGATCCTTTAGAACCAATGCGGTATATTTTGGGCGGGGGGAGAGGGGGGGGGATAAATCTATTGCTTCACTTTTGTAAATTCACCAGATACTTTGGCAGCAATTACTAAATCGATAGTGAAGAATAAATATTTACAAGTCTGAGGCAACAAAATTCTCCATTTGTAAAATGTTATTTCAGCTTTATTAAATAGCTACTTGGATTTAAAACTTGTCCCTCACCAGTGAAATCTTTGTCCTTGTTTGATTTAATGTTTGTCCTTCGTGATTTAACGTTCGTACCTGTGGCTATATATATATAAGGATGCGTTTACGCAACGACACTGATGCGCGGGAGCTGTTCTCCGATCCGCGAATAACTCCCTTCTTCTTCGCCTCCCTTTCGGCAAATCGTGTCCCAACGCCTTAAAGTGGCACTATCACCGAATGAAAGCAGACGAAATCTGACAACATCTAGCGCTATGTAGTACCATCTAGCTCTTGCTTGCACCAAGCGAAGGAATCCATAGCGGAATTTCTTTTATTTGCTACCGCCAGTAGCAATGTTCTAGTTTTCATTTAACTTTCAAACTATTATTAGGTGCGATTAACTAATTGGCTAACACGATTAACCTTGGAGGCCTTTCCCTGGTTTAATGACATTACTACTTTGAAAGGCCGACCCTTTTTTTGAAACTTGTTGGCTTCTCTTATACCAGTTTTGGGTGGATTTCTTTTAACGAAACAAACAAGCCACGACATCCTTAATTATTGAGTGAAAATGTGGTTCCGTCTTCGTGCACCTGAGAGCTAGCTATAAAGGTTAACAATATCACTGCCGCTAGATGGCGCCAGGGTATTTTCGTTCGCATTTCAATCGGTGATAGTGCCACTTTAAACCTGCATGTAGAAAACTGGATCTTTTGAAAATATTGTTACCAAATCCAATATTTGTTTATGATGTTTTAAAGTTTAAAATAAAAAAGCAGTTTTAGCCATTAAAAATCTGAAGGTGTCTTAATGGGGAAGGGGTCCAAATTTTTGGCCACCCCTTCCCAGCGCCGCCCTCCCCCTCCCCTTCCCCACCCATCAGATCAACATCCAGCAAACTGTGTTTGTTTCTTGCGCAGCGACTTGAGGAAGGACTAGAGGTCACATCAATGGGCACAAATTTCCTAGCAACTAACGTGGCACAACTGCCCGTTTCAGTTGTTGTCAACCTTTGCATGGCCCAGTTGTGACTGTGACAGGTTGAAAACTCACGAGAGTTGGAAACTGAAACTGAGAGAGTTGGAAACTGACAAGAACGTTGGGTGTGAGAAAGAGAAATGCAAGAGTGCTAGTATTTTTAGTTTAATTTTTTTCGGGAAGGGGGGCGAAAGTAGAATTTGGGGGGCTGCCCCTTCTCCCCCCTCCCCAAGACTGAAACTGGTACCCCACTGCTGCCTCCCCAGTAAAGTGATTCTAGCGTCCTCCCTGATTCATGTATAGCTGCAGTATTTTCAAAATTATTTGCATGAAACACGAGTGACAGCAAGACGTCAATCATTACGAGACGGTCGTAACCGTGCCTATCACTAGAGCAGTGACACGACGTAGTATTATTGTATATAACTCTATGCTGGAGCCTTAATGGGTTAGCTGCAAGGGGCACTGCAAAGAGAAACAGAAGGACGTCATACTGAAGCCGATGCTGTGAAGAGTGATTTCTGAGACCTAAAACGCGACATTTTTGATGTTGGAGAAAACAACGTTATTTTAAGTCTAAGAAATCCGCCCTTCCGTTGTTTTTCCCTCCATTTTTTATGTAGTGCACCTTGTAATTATGCCCTCCAAAACCCATACTGGTGCCAATAAGGCGGTAAATGTCAATGCTCTATTTCATTGGTTTGTGCAACGGCTCTCAGTCGGAGCCCATAGGGAGTAAAAGCGGATTCCCATACTCGCGCTTACGTTTATGTCTACGTAGGGTCGTTGTCATGGAAACAATGCCATCCAGGCTTCGCGCGACGCGACGCTGAGACGCTGGTACGTAAACGTTCAGTTTTCTCAGAGAGCAAATTATTAATGAGCCGTGCGCTCAGCCCTGCGTTGGCCAATCACAAAGAGGGATGCACGTGACGCTGTACCATCATGGCGCCTGGTCTTCGCTCGGCGATATGTGCCGATCACAGTGAATAATGTGTGTGTTCTTAAATTCAGGACACATTATCGAGTCACAAATACGTTGACGTGATGCAAAATTATAACATTAGGCGATAACATGGGTTTAAAACTACGAGGACAAGAGTTAAACTTTAAGTTTTAGACATTTTAGCTGGTGATTGTCGGCCGATCGCTTGCCAACGGCCTTGCTCGATCGCTGGATACGCATTTGTTTACCCGGTTTGGCCGCTAATTTGTCTCTCATTCCTCGATTGTTTATTTCTTTGAAGACAGTTACTTGCCAGCTCTTTGTTTAAATGCACAATAGCCTTTTTTGATTACAATAATCAAAATGCTCGATTTTAGTTATTGTGTGGGCTCGTTTGTTGCTGGACCATGTGCTACGCTATTGGCTGACGTTGTCCGGTCGACGCAAGGATTAACGCTGAAGTGGGAATGACTGCCTACGCACAGTACGTAAACATAAACATAAACGTATACACTCATGTGGGTAGAGGCCTTAACAAAGAAATGTGAAACAGCTTGGCGGTTCCTCAGGGTCTGTCCATAAATGATGTCACGGTTTTTAGTTGGTTTTGAAACACCTCCTGTCCCTTTGTGTCACAAATGTCACAATGTTCGAAACACCCACCAAATAATTATGTCGCACTTCTTCAATGCCTCACCCCGCTCCACACCGTAATAGTTCGCGAGTTTTGGTCCTTGTATCAATGCGGTCTTGCTTGACGACTGTAGTTGGAATAGACAAGCAACCTTATAAATAATATACTAAAAAAAATTAAAAGTTAATGTGATATCAGTTTTAATTGCAGCAGATTAAATTACAAGTATGTTCAGTCACTTTCCCGAAACTTCGCTCCACCCAACCCCAGTGACACATGTGTCACGGTAAATCAACCAACTATGCTCCCCCGCACCACCTTTACCTATCCCCTCCCCCTGCCCCCACCGGTGTGTGGCGTCATTTATGCGTCGTCCTCTTGACGCGCCACGCAAGAGGAAGCGCTGACGTGCGCCTTGCCGATATACACTATATGCCGCGATCCAGAAGCATAAATTTACTTTCCTTCAGAAACAAACCCTATACATCATGAGGGACGCGTTTTTAAGTTTTCAAAAATCCAAATGTTAAATAAAAAAGGACAAGCTTTAAAGCAAGAACGACAAGTTTTAAATTACAAAGTACAACTTAAAAATCAAGACGGACGTTTCGAACCGTAAGTAATTATTGAATAAATCCGCAATAAGATTTATTGCGATGTCTTATTTATATGCAATAAGATTTAACGGGATGTCCTGGGTTCGAGTCCCAGTCGGGGCAGTAGTCTTTTCTTTCTTTCTCAGACCAGTGTATTGTGTATCCTCACAAGGCCAGTCTTTAATGCAGACTGCTTGCTTCATTTAAGATTTATCCACCCAAAACCAAAACTGGTACAAGAGAAACCGCCAAGTTTCCGAAAAGGGCCGGTCTTCGAAAGTAGTGATTGATATCATTCAACCAGGGAAAGGCCGCCAAGGTTAATCCTGCAAACCAAGTTAATCGCACCTACTAATAATTCGATATTTACATAAAAACTAGAAGATTGCTTCTCGCAGTAGCAATCGTCATGGTTTCATTTAACGTTCCAAAGTATTATTCGGTGCGATTAATTTAGTTAATAGGATTAACCTTGGCAGCCTTTCCCTGGTTGAATGATATCACTTCTTTCAAAGGCCGACCCTTTTCGGATACTTGGTAGCTTCTCTTATACCAGTTTTAGGTTTTGGGTGAATATCACAACTTTCATAGGACTGTGAATGTATGATAGGTAACACGGACTTATCGCACCTCTACATTTTTTTTTCCTCTGGAGAAATTTTATATCTAAAAATTTTCTCATTCATAATTGTCACATCTACCATTGCACAATTAGCCGTTACATTAGCAAATTGACACGGCTTGGTTTATTGTATGTGCATGCCAAGTTAACGAGTTAACAAAAACTAAGTGCGAGTTAACAAAAATGGGATTGAACAAACTTAAGCACGAGGTTCAATCCCATTTTTGTTAACTTAAGTAATTATTAAAAAAAATCCGAAGTAAGGTTTATAAGTTGTTATTTTGTTGCCACAAATTTATAAATACCTACTCGTCACACTCAATTTAGGATTATAGCCAACATTTCTCCGAAATCTACGGATCTTTAGCTGAAGCAACAGATGTAGCCAAAGTATATTTCTAAAACACTGCAAAACTTGTCCGTAAAGTGGCTGAAAAAAAAAAACTATTTTCTGCTTTACACTTGGCGTGCCATAGGTCGTTTGCCCTCCTGGGCTGATGTGCGAGGCGCCTCAGAGACGGGACAAGCGACAGACACATCAACACGACCACAAACAGGCACCTCAACACCAAACAGCGCCAGGACGACATTCGGAATCGAAGAAAAGATCTGTCGTGCTGGTTGTGAATTTCTAGTAGAGCTTCGCTATTATGCTTATTATTTTTCCCTGGTCGACAATGCGTAGGCCGTATAGCCCTTATAGAAGTTTGACCTTAGTCTCCCGCTTTAAAACCAATATTTCGTTGCTTTAACCCTTTAATGCCCACTACGAACTGAGAATGAAAAGTACTAAGGTTCGTACGCCATCAGGCTTAACTCTGTAGGCCTTTTACAGATTTTTCCGGGTTCGCAAGTTCTATTTTCGATGCGATTTTCTAGGCTCAATATTCCAATTTTGACGTTAAAGATATTTATTTACATATTACAATATCGCCCATTAACAACCCTGGCAAAGCTACGCCCCCCCCCCCCCCCTAACACTAAAATGCTTTAAGGCCAGAAATCGTAAAATTATATAGTTACAGCCACTGTTTTATATATGGCCCGATGCACATATGCGTTTTTTTAACGCGCGATGACGCTACATTGTCTCTGTGTTGACGCTAGCAATCAACGCACACATGACCTTGAACTGCCAGTACGCTTTCGGCCGCAACCCATTTTGCTTATCCCGTGTACAAAAAGTTATATTTTGAAACCAATGAGACGATATTGCCTTTTTCGCCTGTACCACGTGCACAAAAAATATGTATTCAAACCAATGCGACGATATTTGGTACATTCATTTACTGATTTAAGACGTATGCACCAGTGAAATATATTATACATCCTTTGCAGATTAACCAAAAAATTCGGATAAGTTCTTTAATTGCTTCCAATTGAGTCTTCACCCATTTCAGCTGCAACACTTCCTATTTCAGAGTAGTTCTTTACTTTTACTCCCCTAATAAACAATTCTATGTTTAATTCTTCGAAATTGGACGCCATTTTCGGTAACGCTTTTGCGATAAACGACTACGGGTGTGTGCACCGCTCAAGTCACACAAGTTACTGAGAGGCGTAGATGCGTTTTTTTTAACGCTGCGTTACCGCTGCTGCGTTGACGGGGGGAGGGGGGGGGGGGAGGGAGAAGAAAGCTTGGTCCAAAACGAACGCACGAGCGACATGCTGTAACGCAACGTCGACGCAGGTACGTGTGCATGTGCAGTACCCAACAGATGTCACGTAAACCAAACCGCAAATACGGTAACGCCGCGTCAACGCGCGTTAAAAGAACGCATGTGTGCATCGGGCCTACTGGCTGGGTGTTCCTACGTTATTTCACGATTTTTGACCTTAACGCATTTTAGATCGTAATTTTTCTACTAGAAACTAACTGAAAACTTGGAACATTGAAGGAATCAATGTTTTATCACCTTAAATCGTGTTTTTATTTGCACCAAAATTAACTAAAAATCTTCACACATAAAGCAAACTAAATTAACTAGTAAACGAATAAAGAACATTTTACCGACCCCCAGTTATAGGCCGGCTAAAAATGGTTTCTTTTGCTGTAAAAATGCATTACCTGTCAATTTTTGCATTATTGTCTCAATGATGCTGCTTGATGCTTGAGATTTGAATAGCTGCCTCAGTTGCCCTACCGCGCATGCGCGGCCCTCCGTATAAAGGCCCTCCGTCTCGTCATCACTTTGTCTCTCAATTGTGTCAAAAGGTGACTCGAGAGGGGAGGCAGGATGGGCCTAAGGTAATGCACTTTTACAGCAAAAGAAACCATTTTTAGCCGGCCTGGCTGGGGGCCGGCAAAATATTCTTTCTTTATGCTGTGAAAAGTGCAGTACCTGTCAATTTTTGCATTGACAGGCCGACCTCGTCAAGTAAGGTGGCGGGCCACCTTTTGACTGAGTCCCTGGGGTACTGAGGCTGCTGTCACATGACCGTTTTTCTCCATTCCCTCACAACTATTATTTTTATTTTGGAAAATGGATAGGCAATTGATTACCGAGAGGAGAGGAAATGATTGTTGGTATTACTTTTGATGGGTGAGGTTTTTGTCTTGACTTGCTTCAATTGTGCTGGGTTCATGAGAGCAGGAATTTGTGGTGGAGGAGTGTTGTTGATTGGTGGGCCGGCTGGTCACATGATTTTTTGATTTCACCATAGGAGGATGGGCAATGGTTGTCGAGTTTAAGTGGGTGTATGATTGCACTTTTTTTTTTTAATAGAAACGGTGATTGAGCCAGAAGTTTTTATTTATTTATTTTTTAATTAAAGATTTTTGAAGGGAGTGGTGTCCGAAAAAGTTTGCGTGTTTTTTTTTTTTTTTAAGGAGTTATGGATGGGATTACTGGTGAGAGACCGTAAAGGTAACCCTTGGCTTTGTTGCGGCACGAGGAACAAGGAATGTCAAGTGTTGGCGCAGCTGGTAGTGGAGAAAGATCTGGATGAAGTGGGGTGAAGATGGCGTCGTTGTCAAACTGCCAAAGTGAGAAAGCTCTTAAATTGTAGTCACGAGCTGTTGCAGAGATGCTTTTCCATGTGTTTAAGACAGGGTCAGGTTGGTGGCCCTGTAGGTGGTCGACAGGGGGTGTAGTGGAGACGATGTCTTCGAGAGGAGGCTCGATGTAGGTTAGGGGTTTTGACGGAAGGATCGAAAGCCTGATGCGTGGGTCAGATGTTTGTGCTAGGCTAGGGTGATGAAAAGGACCTGGGTGTTTGTAAGAAAGTTTCCAGGATTTTTCCAAGTTTAGACGGGGTGGAGACCATGTCACAAATGATTCCGGCTCAGCGATTCCTTGATGTGGTGGTTGCGGAGATGCTGACCTCTTCTTTTTTAAAGCGTGTTTGAGAGTAGGATTGGTGATGTGGAGGAACTAATCGTTGTTGGTGGCATGTAACCTGTCGATTTGGGATTTGAGATCTTGAATTTGTTTACGTTGGCTTGTAATGCGCCTCTGCCAAGAACGGAGAATTGGCTTCACCCGTAGGCAGTTGGTATCCAGTTGGATTTTGGATGTTTCCTTTAACTTAAGTTTGTGTTTGATAGTTTTAGAGATTTCTCTTTGGTCGATCTTGAAAAGCTCGTCCAATTCGGAGGTGAACGGATGATAATCCTCCGCTGCCTCTCCTTCGCGCTGGCGGCGGGGGGGGGGGGGCGTCGTTGTCAGAGTCGGATGAGGACTGAGGTAAACGAGGAGAGTGGAACGTAGGAGAAGGGATGTATGGTTCATCCTTGTTAGGTGAGTGAGGCGTTGCGGCAACTAAATTAGCACATTGTTCATCAAAGTGAGGAATGCTTACTTCCTGTGGGGACAACGGAGTATCGATAACCTGAGGAAGGGGGTCTTCTTGTTCGTGATCTTGTTCATGGAATTCCTGTCGATCTTCCGGAGTTTCATTGGGTGTTATTGCAGACGAATCTGTTGAAATTGGCGACATCACCCATGATTGTTGGGACATTGCTGTTGCGGATGCAGAGGAATTTTCTAAGTTTCCGGGAGTAGAGGGTAGCTCTGAAATCGTGGTCGAAGGCTGGGGTTTCTTTGATGAAGGAGATTTAAACGGATTCTGGGTTTTGACGTTCTTTTGTTTTTGCTCTTTCCGTTTTGCAGAGAAGAGCTGGAGTGCAGAAATCACCTTCCAATCTTCGTAAGGAATTTGAACGCAGATGGGACAAGGATTGTGGTAAAAGTTGCACTGACGATGGTACTGGCACACAGTGACGTTGGATCCTTCCTGTTTGGATTTTTAAGGCCAGGGCAATTTCATGATACTGGATCTTGGATTAAAGGCAGATGACCAGAATAAGGATCCTTTAGGGGAGGCAACGACGGGTTTAGAGTTTTTACCATGATAGCGAAGTGCAGTTGAAGAGAACTGAAATGGTGGGGAGCTAGACAGCGTCTGAAAAGTGTACAAAAGAACGCGGAGAGGCGGGAACGGAAAAGAGCCTCGTTTTGGATTGTGACGTCATGGGGGCGAGACCGAAAGGAGGAGTAGAGATGGTAGTAGGGAGACCATGGCCGAAAGGTGAGGCGTTCACATGCAAGTGGAGGAAGGCCAGAGCTTGAAGAGTGTGCGGATGATCGAAGAATGGAAGCCGGCTGAGATGGGAGTGGAATGGCTTTCGAGGTAGAAGGCCAGCAGCGGTTAAAAAAGGATACTTGGCAGCTGACTTCTGGAATTGGTGGGGAAACTCTTGAGAGTTGGGAGGTCGACCGTGTTGTGCGAGAAGGGCACGCCGTTGATCCCAACTTGGGCTGAGCTTGGTAATGAAAAGGGGCAGAATGGTGTTTAGACAGCTTTCTTGCTTACTCCTTTCCTTTATTTGTATGTTTTTTTGTTTTTGTTTTTTTTGTAGGCGACGATCGGATCCGGGTGAGTGGACGATAGATGGATGTTGACGGCGGTCGGTGGGTAGATGGGTTTTCCATGAAGACTGAAAGAGGAGAGGTCGACTTGTTGGTGTGAGGCATTGACCGAAAGGGCTCCGTTGTGGTGAGCTGGGATGAAAATGGAGAGGAGTCTCGGCCGTGGGACAACGGGTCAACCAGCAGGGAAGGGTCTTTAGCTTGTCGGAAAAGTATGGCGTCATGGCGAACAGACTTGACACTGCGACTTCATTTGGGAAGAAGAGATAGGGTGATGGGGGTGACCGAAAGGGTGGCGGGTGGAGCCGAGGCCAGTTGGTGGCCGAAAGCATCGGCGATTAGCATGATTCGACTATGGCTAGGTGAGAAGAAGTCGTTGTGGAAGGAAGTGATGATCAGAGGATGAGGGTTGGTGGCTGAAGTTGAGTGGGAGCGGCAGAATAGCCCCTACCTACGGGATGCGGAGATGCCATGGTTGTTGGGTGGGATGGGAAGAAGCTTCAAGGCCAATGATGACATGCGTGTCCCGTGTGGAGCAGGTCGTGTAAAGGTTGTGGTGAAGAAGAACGGCACGCATGATGACCGAAAGAGCAGCAGGTGTGTTCGGGAGATGACCAAAAGGAGATCAATCTGGGAAAATCGGAGACAACGCGATGTGGGTGTGAGAGACATGGAGCCGGTCGCATAGCTTCTACTGTTTTGAGTAGTGATGTCAAAGGAATGGTCGGATCTTCTGCATTGTCCTCCGGGAAGTGGATGTGTTTAGTGGGAGGCGTTTGTACGGCATGATCTTGTTGTTGAGTAGCCGAGGGCGATACATTGGTGTTGACCGAAAGAGAGGCTTGTTGCTTGTGTTTGCAAGGAACGACGTCGGAGGTGTGCGAAAGGCGTTTTCGACTCTCGTGGCTTGTCATGGATGCAGCGCACTCACGTGTGTTGGCCCGGCGTATGGACGATGTGCACGACGGGGGAGGAATCGGTGTTTTCTCGGCGTAGCGATGGAAAACGGAGTCAACAAGGACGTGCGCTTCACTGCGAGTAACACTATGGTCTCTACGGGATGATTTGGAAGATAAATCCAATGGAGAGGTGTTGACCGAAAGATCGACTTGAGACGAGGCTTCCCGGAGTTTCCGTTTGGCTTCCCGAAAACGTGATTTAGCTTGTTTAAGGTCTTCTGTCAAGACCGAAAGGTCGGGAGGCTCTGGAGCACGTTGACCGTCTTGTAAGGGAGAGTCATCGTCGTCGTCGTTGGTGACATGCACAACCCGTTCAGTGCCGGGCGTGCAGCGTTCGTCGTGGACGGTTGAGATAGCAGGAGGAGAGAGCACAGCATCCGAGGCGGGAGATGACCGAAAGGGAGAATCCAAAATCCAAGATCTAGGCCAAAAGGCGGGAGACGAGGTGAAGACGTGAACAGGCACCCAGCCGACGACGACTCTCACGTTCCGTGTGGAGTTGGGCGCGTAGCGGTCGTCGTGGGTGGGAGGAACGGTTGTTGTCCGAAAAGGGTAGAAGTCATCTTCTGGAGGTGACCGAAAGGAGTCCACCGAAAAGGAGGGGACGAGACGTCGTTGGCTGTTAGTGGGACGGAAAAAAGCATCAAAGCCGTTGGTGACATGCACGTACTGTATGGGGTCAGTCGTGTAGCGGTCGCCGTAACAGGAAAGGTGGTTAACTTAGAAAGGGTGGCCGGAGGATCGACGAGGAGATGAACGAAAGGAGAAAAACAATGGGCAGCTAGCTGCCGATAACGCGACAGCTTGAGACAAAGAGATGACGAGCTCCCTGAGCACGCACCTTTTATAGGGAGGGCCGCGCATGCGCGGTAGGGCAACTGAGGCAGCTATTCAAATCTCAAGTATCAAGCAGCATCATTGAGACAATAATGCAAAAATTGACAAGTACTTCACTTTTCACAGCATAAAGAAACTTAAATTTTTGAACAAATGGACCAGGGAAAGACCGCTATTAACCAGCTAACTTGGTGCCTGCCCTCTTGTTTAATCTTTGTATGGCTTCTTTCTTGGTCTGCTCAAACATGTTGAATTTAGAATTGTACAATCCTGTGGCTTGTACAGTTACTATAGTCACTTCTCGCTCAAAAGAAAAATCAAAGTAGAAGGCAAGCGCAAGTTTGCTGGTTAATGGCTTAACCTTAGCGGCCTTTCCCTGGTTCTTGTCATGAAAACTTGCTAAAGAATTCTTATAAGGTTAACGCAGTTTTATGGTACAAAAATTCACCGAGCGATATTCCTCTCATGATACAATGGGTCGGACTCTTGATACTGTCTAAAACTCATCGTTCGTACGGAAGGTAAACGTTCCTGTGGAAATTAGATTTTTCTTTTTGTATTTTCCAGCTTTTCGGCATTTTACGTGATCCAACCTCAAGTGGTAAGTTCAACTTTCTTTCTGTCAATCATCATTATAACTGAACGGTAGCCGACCAGCAGGTTCAATCAAAGTTGTTGAACCAGAGACCTTCCCGACTCCCCCCCCCCCACTCCAATCTCCCACGCCTCCCCCGACTCACGCACACCCCACCCAGTGATAAGCTGTCGCTCAAAAACGACAGAAGACACGATGTCATCAGCGAACAAGTCCAAATCTCTCTCTCTCTCTCTCTCGCACGCTTCGCCACGCGTTCAACAGCCGTAGCTACGAGGTGGCACCACCGACCATCCGTCCGATGTCCGTCTATCCAACGGCAACGCTGATTAGCCTCTGTCAATAATGTGGGGGGTGGGCGGGGGGAAGAGAGTTGCCCTACCCCCTCGTCACGACCCC
>JAHWFP010027049.1:1061-33867 GCA_023313725.1 Lithobius niger
CGGGGGGAGAGGGGCTGTCCTAGGTGTCATAGTATTTTCATGCAAACAGGAAAATCATAACAATGCTCTATAAAACCGGTCATGCAAGGTGGTGGGGGGCTGCCCTAGTTGCTTTAAAGCGAGGAACGCATATTCTTTCTCAAGCTAACACCGACTGACGTAAAACTGCGTAATTTGCCTCCCATTGACACTCCTGTTCTTGCGCATGCTGGGAAGTTGACGGCTGTTAAATCGATTTAGTAAGTAAGATTTTCGTAATGCTAAATCAACTGGCTTACAGCACGAAAGTTACATCTGCAGCTACTCTTCCAGATGACCTTGTGACAAGTTACAACATGGACTGCATTTAAAAGCTCCTGTTAATACCTACATCTTAAGATTTTTTAAAAAATTGATAAACAGCTCACTAGTTCGATATCGAAGTGAGAGCAAAATTTCCCTAACACGAATTACAACAACAAGAATATTGTAGTTGAATTAAAATATCATTCAAAAGGCGCTCGGCCTTCTTCATACCTACATTTTAAGCCATAAAATTTGAAAATTTGTTCATTTGGCCAATTTCTAGGAGAAAGCAAAATTTTCCCCAACAAGAATAACAACAACAACAACAACAACATTGTATTTACATTAAAATAGCGTTCAAAAACACCCTGGTCATTTTTAAAACCTCCATTTAAACTATAAAAAGTGAAAACGATTCATTGCTTTGATCGTTAGGCTAGAGCAAAATTTTTTCCAACAAGAATAACAACAGCAAGAATATCGTCGTCCAATTAAAATAGCATTCAAAGCTCCTGGTCCTTGTTAACACCTACATTTTAAGCTATGAAAGTCTATTTCATTCGTTCGATCCCATACATGAAAGCAAAATTAGAATACTAAAAAGAATACTAACAAAAACAACAGTAGTTTAGACACTTTAAAATGGCGTTCAAAAGGCCCCAGGCATTTTTCATACCTACGTTTAAGCTAAAAAAAAAAATTGAAAACCGGTTCATTGGTTCGGCCTGCAGGTGAGGCCAAAGAGTCCCAACAATAACAACAACAAAAATATGAAATGGCCATCCTGTGGAGGCCAAACGTTTGATTGTTGTCATTAAAATGTTTTAATGCAGTGAAATAGTTATGACACGACCCCCAAATGCCGAATTTCGTTGGTATGTATCGATTCTGGGGTAAACTACAGGGTTTCAAAGTTTGTTGTTTAACATGGAACCTCATGCTGAGGCTAACTTGCAAGCAGTCCTTGATAACAACCTTAAATTTCAGACCATTAATTTTTCTACCGATTCGTATGTTTTCAAGTCTTACTTTTCCTTGGAATCTGCTAAAGTTCTCTTCGCTTCTTCGGGACTTTCTTGCCTATACCTTTCAAACACTCCCCTTGTGGTAAAGACATTGGCGTATTGATCTACGGTTCCCATGAATTCGTCTACAAAGGACTCGTCCCTATATGATCGACATATTATGGTGTAAATATACATACATATAAGGAAATGCACTAGGATAAAGTGATTTTTGTCCAACAAATACTAACACCACTGTTTTGTTTTCATAATAGCAATGGTAACAGAAATTGAAAAACGGGCACGATTTTGTTGCTTTTTAACTAAGTACCGTGGTGGTAGTGTGGAATAGTATGATCATAACAGACAGTAACTCTGACTGCTTCAAAGTTTTCACAACCTAGTCGGAAAATGGTACGGCAATGAAAGTTTTACGCAAAAGACGGTCTGATGCCATGATTTAAACCATCTCGCTCAATTCTGTTTATTAGAAACCATTACACCTATGAGGGGGGGGGGGATTGAGGCTAAATGGCGCGTCGACAACTTACACATATGATTACACCTATGATTTCTAATGAAACTATAGTCAAATTATCTCCTTAAAGGCACCGTTCACCCTTTCGATAGCGTTCCGCACATTCTAAACACAGGATCCACGCTCCAGATTCTCCTTGATCCAATAAAGCAGTGACATTTGCCGCCATATTGGCACCAGTATGGATTTTGGAGGGCATAACTACAATGTGCACTACATAAAAATGGAGGGAAAAACAACGGAAGAACGGATTTCTTAGGCTTAAAATAACGTTGTTTTCTCGAACAACAAAAATCGCGCGTTTAGGTCTAAGAAATCACTCTTCACAGCATCGGCTTCAGTATGACGCCCTTCTGTTTCTCTCTGAAGTGCCCCTTGCAGCTGACCCATTAAGGCTCCAGCATTGAGTTATATACAATAATATTACGTCGTGTCACTGCTCTATAGGTGGGTCGCGTGATCTCGTTTTAGTTATGAAAATTCGTGGTGCTGCAGCGAAGTGTTGTTCCTTGTTTTTTTAATTTGCCGCTATTTTCTTTGTATTGCTAGAAGATTCTACGGTGCTGTATCTGGGAGTTGAAAACATGAAAAAGCGCCTTTAAGCTGCTCACATGCAAAACGCTGTTATTCCACACAACTGAGCCAGTATCTTACCTTATAACTTCTTTGAAAGGAAATGTTACATCCCTGTATCGATTTAAAACCAGATTGATCTTCTCTCGATGTTCTGGTAACTTTTTTTTATCAACAACCATCTGTAAACAAAGTAACACTGTATGACACTTGTTTCGCAAACTCAAATTGTATTCTGCATTTATGTTTTGTCCAATAAGAAAATATATTTCATTGAGACACAGTACTCAGATTATGAAATTAACGGTTCTTTCATCAAGGCTGTGTTAAACATGTGCTCAAACTATGCTAATACGTGGGCACGAATGGTTTCCTTGCTGTGGTGTCCAAGGGAAACTATGGCCGCAAGGCATAACTAAAGGAACCACAACTAGGCAAGCTGAGGAGGTTGGTAAGACTTACGGTACCAAGGAAAAGCACTAAGGCTATTTATTAACTTCGGCTATATTGTCTGAAGGAATGTACTAGCAAGATGATACATTAATAGTGGTGGTTAAGAGACTGCATGGTGCCATCTCGTACAGGTAAAATGAGTAGCACTGGTAGCATTACTTTGTGCTGGCAGCATACCCTACACTCACTCTTGCTAAAATAAGAAGGGAAAGTTCTTTAAATAAAACAATAGTAAATCAACAAAACCTTAAATCCTGTAAATCCATCCCCTTCCCTTCCAACGAAATAGACAAATGTACGGAACTCAAGAGTGAGACAATAATGACCAAATCCCCTACTTTACCAGCTTATCTATAAATTAAGAACCCTCTGGTTTTTTTCTTAACTTGAACTGAGTGACGCATCGCTTTTAGCAGCGTCCCCCCCCCCCCGAAAAGTTTGGTGGGACTTCCACTCCCCAAAGCGCAGTAAGTTTGTGAATCAGGCACATCTACACGAAGCATGGTAAGAATAGCAATATTGGGGGTTGAGCCGACAATACAACGATGACACATAACTTCAATTTGCAGAAAAAAATTGGTTGCAATTCACTCGAAATACTCGGAATTGACGGTTTAAATGGAGAATCAGATAATGGAGTAGTTGGCAACATGGGTATGTTTTCAGAGTTATCCAAAATCATCTCTGTCAGTTCTGACTGAGGAATCACTCGCTTTACAACACCACTGCTTGGGGGCTGAAATGCACTCAATGCAGAATCAGGTAAATGAATGGCAGCTCGTAATTGAGAGAAATCCCAGCGCCAAATTTGCATGTTGTATGACTGGACTTCATCGTAAATTGCCAGCTTTTTTTCAAATGTGAGTGCCTATCAAACTTGGGTTTGATGAACAAAAATTCTGTATCCAAACTCTTTGTCTAACCTGAAAACTTGCAGCTTGTTTGCACAAAGTTTAAGCTGTTTTTTTTTTCAGCTCAAAAGTAAACGTACTTCCCTAGACGTCCGGAAGAAGCAACGATAATTTCGTACGCATTTCACGTTGAAGGAATAATTTCGGAGTAATCTCCATGGTACAGTGAGGTTTGGTCCTAACTGGCTGACAGAATCCCAACCATGTTTATTGTCTCACCGGCAGAGTATCCCGAACATTGTGAACGTTTAAATGACTTTACGAAGTTCTCAGTGGCACCATCTGAGGTGGGGAAATAGGGCCCGCTTGTGGTGTGAAGAATTCCACTCGAACTTAGATACAGTTCGAACTCATATAAAACAAAATTCGGACCATTGTTAGCAGGACCAAAGGAATCGACACGGACAAACTAGTGATGCGTCATTTGCCGTACCACTTTTCGGGACACAGTTTTAAAATAACACACAAACAAACACACAACATGTAGCTGTCGTTTAACCCTTTGAATCAGCCCTACAACAGACGAGTCCGATGTGTCATGCGAGCGAGCCTGAAGGCTTTTGCAACGACGGTTTCCACAGCTTCCTCGTACTCTTTAAGCTAGGGCCTTAGTGGGCCTCTTTACCTTGATACTATGGCTCCATATTATCTATCCTGTATACTCTGTATCTTTATTGATGTATGCCAGTAATGCTATGTACTTTGATGTATGGTCTAGTCCCTGGAGATCAGTGGTCTGGATGGCTATGGCCTTGCCTGCCCCTAGGGGTAGCTGCTAGCAGAGATGGATCATGGGATACCAGGATATAGTACAGGAAGTACCTTGCACCACCAGTGGCAGGTACTGGCTGCAGCTCTAGGTACTTAAGGCCTTGCAGCCCCTTGCAGCCTCACTCTGGGAGCTGGTCTCCAACCAGCTAGGAACTCCTCCTGAAGTGTGCCACCCTGCTAGTAGCCCTGACTAGAGCATCCTTGAACCACTGGACAACATCTCCTGAGGACAGACCGCGTGGCCCTGGAATAAACCCTGAATTTACCATCCTTCTGGCGTTCTTCCTTGTACCGGGCACAGCGAGGGTTGCACTTTCCCTACCGAACTTTTGCGAGCAGCATCGGTCCTGCCAGCATAAAAAGCACTGAATACAAAGAGTTCACTGAAACGTCATGTGAACTGTTTGTGTGTGCATTTTAATGGCTTCTTTTTTATATATAAATTTCGCATTGGTGCTGCTATTCCTTCAATTGTTGCATGAGAAACATCAGTTCAACTTTACATGGCCTAAATAGTGTGTGGTTGAAAATCCCCACTCCCAAAACCGATTGTGCCCTTTTACCCAAAGGTTTGCCCCTGCCCCATCGGCAGTCTGCGCATAACACTGCTAAGTAGTCTGCCACACTACACTGATAAATAGTTCTGGAAAGTACTTTGACAAGGTACCATTTTCAGGAATGGACCAAGTTCTTAGTGGCTTATATCTAGTAACTAGGCTGAGCAAATCTCACTACTCTGTCATGAAGAGGAAGTATACAATGAACTAAAATGTAACTGGAATGTGAAACTGAAGTACAATAAAATACCTTATTCATGAGTTCCCTAGCAGCTTGCTCATTTGGTCCAACTATGTTGGTATTACTGCCGCCTGCAGAAACTGCTAGGACTCCTCCAGGTTTAAGAACTCGTTCAACTTCTTCGAAGAATTTTGGAATGTCGAACCAATGAAGGGCAGATTTCACATTCACCAAGTGCAAGGATGAATCGTCAAATGGTAGGTTCTCACTTTCACCTTTACTGAGCAAAAAAAGAAAAAGATGAGTACAAGAAACCATAATACAAAACAATTTTAATAAAATGGTTGAATTTCCAACACAATGATCCAGCAAACTCCTGCTTGAAAAACAAAGTGTAATATTATTCATTAATGCAGCTAAGCAATCTAAGTCAGTTGATCCAGTGCCATTATTATCCATTGCCTTTTTCACACAATGATCTAGTAAATAAATACAGATGCGAACCTACTTGCGTTGCCTTTTGGATTTATAATTATGTCAGACTGCTTGAGAGGGGAATTGAACCTACGACCTTTGAACCAAAGGACGAGGTCCTACCGCTGAGCCACACTAACACGGCCTTCACTTATTTCACGTTTAAGTGTTCCATTCGTTTCACTTGGAGTGTTATTATGTGAAGGCAAACCAAGCAGTGCTACATAAAAATACAAACAACGTTTCGAAAATTTGAAAAATTTTCGTCATCAGGTTAGCAATAAAATTAAAGCATGGCAAAAGCCACTAAGTCATCCTACATTAAAAGCATAAAACAGTAATTTAAAACGGATAAAAACCACCAATTTCTCCCCTCAAATGTGGCAGAAATGGCAGCCGAAAAGCAACGACCCACCTGCTCCGTTGGGATGCCACGTCGCAAGTCAAGGTGTATGCAAATCGGGGTTACGTGTAGTGCCAGATAATATATTTCTAAAAGAATATTTTCCTCACTTACTTAAGAACCATCCTCATATTTTTTATTTACATCTGGCGTTGTGTAAGTAATGTTGAACCATTTAACGAAACATGTTAGATTCGCCCGTATTAGTTCAGTCCGAGTTTTCAGAGGGCGCCACATGTTCCATCTGGCAATTTTTGCTAATTTTTCAGCCCAAATCTAAAGTAAACTAAATTACAACTTAGCTAGGCTAAATAATATACAAGCTAGTTTCGTTTAGTTTAGTTTAATTTTAGGCTGAAATATGAGTAGAAATTCCCACATAAAACACATGGCGCCTTCTATAAACTAAGCCTGAACTAATACGAATGTATCCAAGACGTTACAGTATGGGTCTCGGTCACAAATTCTGCTCCCCAACCCTATAAATTCTTGGTTATGGTATGACAGTAATAGCCAGTCATTACGACAGCCAATCCAAACGCAGTAAATTAAAGTGATAAGGCTAACACATTCATTCTTTTCAGGGCAGCAGTGAATGAAGGAGTATGTTCATGAAACATAATTCTGCCGAGTTCCACCATCAAAATTCAATAATTTGATATATTGAAACGAAAAAGCATTCTTACCGAAAAACTACGTTAGCGGGAACAGAAGACTGATCGATTTGATCTAACATTGCTTGACTGACTTCAATCCCAACTATGTGGTGCAGATGTGGTGCCAACACCAGGGTTGCTTGGCCCGAACCACAGCCGACATCGACAGCATCGCTCTTGGATGGGTCAAACTAAATTTAAAGTAAAAAACGAAGAAATTAAATGAAATTAAATTAAAATAAAGCGATATTTTGTTTTTAGGTGAAGTTTTAACTGCTTTATGGAATTGATATTTTTAACTAAGTATCTGTTTTGCTTATTTCATCCTTGCATCATTCTTGGTTTTCACATTAGTTTGGAGAGTCTTGTAATTAGCGGCAAACATTACCTTTACTGAAGCATTTACCACAATTGTTTTCAGAAGCTATATCGCGAAAAAATGTAAAATACTCATTCGTTAAGCAATAAATTACATCGTGTGTGATTTCATCCACCAATAATTACGCTCTTCAAGGTCATGCTGCATTGAATGGCAGCATGACCTTGAAGAGCGTGATTATTGAATGGCAGTATGACTGCCTCAGTAGTAAGTAATATTTTATAGGGTTAGTTCTTATCAAGGTCATGCTGCATTGAATGGCAGCATGACCTCGAAGAGCATGATTATTGAATGGCGGCATGACTGTCTAAGTCAGTAATAAGAATATTTTGTAGGTTAGTTCCTTTCAAGGTCATGCTGCATTGAATGGTAGCATGACCTTGAAGAGCTGGATTATTGAATGTCAGCATGACTGCCTCAGTGGTAAGTAATATTTTGCAAGTTAGTTCTTTTCAAGGTCATGTTGCATTGAATGGCAGCATGACCTTGAAGAGCGTGATTATTGAATGGCAGTATGACTGCCTCAGTAGTAAGTAATATTTTATAGGGTTAGTTCTTATCAAGGTCATGCTGCCATTCGAAGAGCATGATTATTGAATGGTGGCATGACTGTCTAAGTCAGTAATAAGAATATTTTGTAGGTTAGTTCCTTTCAAGGTCATGCTGCATTGAATGGTAGCATGACCTAGAAGAGCTGGATTATTGAATGTCAGCAAGACTGCCTCAGTAGTAAGTAATATTTCGCAAGTAAGTTCTTTTCAAGGTCATGTTGCATTGAATGGCAGCATCACCTTGAAGAGCGTGATTATTGAATGGCAGCATGACTGCCTCAGTAGTAAGTAATACTTTGCAGGCTAGTTCTTTTCTCGTTGTTTGCCTTGTTTTGCTTGCTTTGTCTGCACTCTCCCAGTCTTTCAGGTAGTTCAGTTCAGTTGGTATGGGAAGTATTAGAAGTATTTATTATTCACAGACACAAGAGTAAAATATTGAATTCTTACCAATCAGGCAATAGATTGATAAAAATTATTTTAACATTGTTAGCATTTGCAGTGCCAGAGCAAGAGGAGGATGAAGGCGGAAGCTACTCCGGGATACGGAGTGCAAAACGGCATCAAAATTGCTACCTTTCACCAAAAACAAAACTTAAACAAAAATGTTGAACTTTATTAAATGCTCTTTTGCCGAAGCTTAAATACAATTGTCACCCTTCAAATGTAATTAGTTTCTTCCTCTGGCTGCCTACCTTCCTAACCTGTATTTTCGGCGTGTTGGCTTTATCTACATATCACCATGGCCAGATCATTTTTGGGTAGACTTGAGGAGGGGTATGCAGGGGTGGAGGGGTGTGTGAGGGTTAGCGGTAAAGGGTGGGCACTAAATGAGCTATTGCCCCACGGCGCTCAAACACCTTGCTCCGTCACTAAGTGTTTGAATATGTACTACATGAAAGCAGTATTTCAGTCGTTTATTCAGGAAGCAGCAGGAATACCAAATTGTGGAAAAACGTGTACTGTTAATTTCATAAGTGGCGAGGCAGAAAATGAGGTAATTTCGCCAGCAGTGGGTTTGGCTTACTTTTTATTGATTGATGTATTCTTTTTTCCCATTTGAAAAATGCCAAACGGTACCTCTTGAATGAACGTACGTCAAAGATTTTACACCTTTTGCCCCATTAATTAATGCACACCACAGCTAGTGAAGTAAATTGGTTTCGAGGCTGCCTCAGCTCAACTCGATATCGATCATGTTTCTATCCACTTGTCGGTGACGCCATGGAGCCTCACTATTTCACGTTTCAACTCAGTAGTAGAAAGTTCCTGCTACTTCGGCGACTCAGTTTTCAAAAGCTCAAGTTTTCTGCCGAGGAGGGGAGGGGATAGTCAACATAAATGTACAAGCATTGTTAACATACAGTTAATTTAAATCATACAAGTTTTCAGCAGCTGCCAATGGCGGATCCAGAACAAAGTCTTGGCAGGGACTGCAACATCATTTTTCTGTGTTTTCATGCATTTTTCGTCTTTATTTAACTGCGTTTTTTCAACAATTTCTGCTACAATTTCTGCTACGAATTTATTTGCCTTCAACAGGGCCGGAGCACCCTCGGCCTTTTCCTTGAATCTGCCCTTGGGAGCTACAGCCTATTTAATTAATAGGAATGAAATTAAATGGTTGCAACTTGTATTTTCCAACTGTCGTTTTTTGTCCCAAAACAATACAGATCACAGGTCATACTGCAACATGTTTTTGTTGGTACCACCTGCACTACGCACAACGTCTATATCTCGTGTCGCACACTTTGGGCTTCAAGTGTGCAATTAATTTATCTCGGGGTCCTTAAGAAAGTAAATAGCATTGTGTTCTATCTTGCTAGTCAATAATATTAACTGTAGCAACTGACGTTTCCTTTTCCATGGACATTTCGTCTCACGTTTCTTTTAGTGTTGTATTGTCTTTCACATTCTCGAAAGCGTGGAAGACGATGTGAAAAGGGATGGGGTTAACAAGATGTTTTTGTTTTGCTTTTAAATAAAAGCTATGGCATAATCTTACAGTTTGAGATAAGAAATTAATGATCTTCATAGCCAGTGCCTGGGGCATCGCTGGACGGCTTGCTTTGTAGGCCTGTGCATGTTCTCCACCTTGGTAATAGTCTTTTGGATCAGACATCTCTGGAAGGAACTACAAATACAAAAATGTTAACTCGCAGTAACTACTACTATCACTAGGCACATAACTGCGTTCTGACGATCTACAAAACATTACTCCAGTCTAAAATACATAATGCTACAATACATTATTCTGTTAACGTCAACTACCAAAGGGGAACCTTTGGTAGGTGCTACCATCTCTAGACAGCAAACAGCAAATTTGCAAAGCTTCCAAAATCTGTGAGTGGATGGCACAGCTTGAAGCAAGTAAATGAATCGAAAACGAAGCGTAAGGTTTTGCAAATGAATGCACGTAATACTACAGCCAGCCATTTGATTTAAAAATATATATCTTACAATACTGATGACTGATTTGTGATATCAATAAATCAATTTTCTCTATCTGACAATGAATTTTCGTTAACGAAAAATAGTCTGAATTTGTATAAGTAGTAACGTATTTTTGTTATCGAGAAGGCTTTGGCATTTGTCGACATCGTTGATTGAATTTCCGACATCATAAATTCACTTAGCAATAAAGAAAGACATTAGAACACTAAAAATCTTTCATCAAGACGGATAGGTCATCTAGTGCAGCGGTTCCCAACCTTTTATACAGTATTCCTCCCTATTGGGACTAGCACGCAATGGCGCCCCCCTCCCCACCCCTGTTGCTACAGGGCCGGATTGGGGGAGGGGTCGAGCCTCCCAGGAAATGTTGGCCATGGACCACGAGGTTCCCGGGAGGGGGGGGGGGGGGTAGGCGTCCACGTAAAGGGGGCTGGGGGTAGTGCCGTAAGCTTTTCCGGCATGGTCCAGGTACCATATTTTAAAGAAATATGCTTGAACTTGAAACATTTTCCTGCAACTTAGGTATGCATTTTCATAAGAATCCCTTTCAAATTTTTCAAAAATATATATATTTTTTTATTTTAACAAAGGCCTCATGCAGTGGGGGCTACTACCGTATTTTTAAGAAAAGGCGTGAATTTGAAACGTTCTCCTGCAACTTTTATTTTTTTTAAATTTTTCTGAGGGAGCTTCCCCGTTGATCCCAGTGTCCCTGAGCAGCTCAATGCGAGACTGACTTGCTGTGTAATTTTTTTAAATGCATGATACTGGTAGTGTAAGTCTTGAAAATCTTTACAATAATGTAACTTTAAAAAATGGTTGACAGCAGGTATAGGTCTGTCATTGGCGAGAACTTAGCGATGCATCGTTAAAAAAAAAATTCCCCACTGTTCCCCCGCCCCCCCCCGCCCCCCCAGTTAACCCCCCCCCCCCCCCCCCCCGGAGGCCCACCTCCCCGGTTGGGGAACGTGTATCTAGTGTATATTTAAAATCATTTATCGGCAGAAACGTGCACATGGCGGGGGGGAGGGTGGCGGATGGGGAGCCAGCCACTGCCTTCATGGCAAAGTACCGTTTTTCTAGAAAAACAATGGCAGACATTTACAGGAACGATAGCGTAAAATGGACAATAATGGCTAAGAAAGTGGGGCAAAGAGGGGCAGAAAACGGTAAAATCCCAAAAAGGGCCACAATGAGGGAAAAAGAGGTGAAATCATTACCAAAAAGAAAGAAAGAAAGAAAAAAGTTCCCAGGAAAAAAGCAAGTTGCCCCTGCCCTCTCGGCGGCCCGTGCATGACCCTGTTCACCAGTATCGGAAATTATGTTTTTTAATCAAACGGCTGGTCAATGCCAAAGTCGAATCAAACACCCTCCCCTTCATTGTCCCCTTCTTAGCGCCTTCAGTTAACATACAGCAAACGCAAGGCCAACTGAGGGACACAGATCTTCAAAAGCTGGCTAACATGTACTTGAACAAAATGGTGAGCAGTTGTATTTGTTTTACTTGTTGGAAACGAGGGAATGATGATTCAAAATCGAGTTTAAGCTAGTTATCTCTTTCATTTTCCCTCCTTACCTTGGTTTATAAAGCACCATTTCCACTCAAGCTCTATACGAAACGGTTCGTGGCATTACGGTTTGGAAAAATTTCAGCCTGGAAGCAAACCGTAAGATCGCCGAAAGGTTTTATCTCCATTGTCCTTGGCAAAAAAAATACTACTTGCTAGCAAGCGCCGGCAGAGGTCAGTATCGTGTGGAGCACATGACCGTTGGTCGTTCTGCTTGGTTCTAATTGTATAGTATCTCGGTATTGCTTTTTTTCCCATTAAATGTAAGATGGCTACTCAGTCGCTGTTGCACTTGGTTCAGGGCGAGAAATGTGGAATAGTATATTATAAGCTAAAACGTACGGGATATCTACTTACTGTGTCAAACTGAAAGAAGGTAGAACGTGGGCTTGAACGTGGGCTTGAAGGTAGAACGTGGGCCTATAATCACTGTCAGCTGAGACGTCGAAGATCCATGTAGTGCTGCCATCTAGCGGGCACGAATATCATCATAATACTACATGCCAATGCCAGCTCAGATAACGGTCCGTTCTTCTCTCTTCTAGCGAAGCTAGAGCTTATTTAAAAGTTTGCAATTTAAATGTTGTTGTTATATATCGTAGTTGGCCCTGAAAATGGGAAAGCCAATTGAAATACGCCAACTGAAACTTGAAATTTAAAACTGGTATTTTTTTGCAACGCGTTATTGAAGCTACAAAATTCTTTGTGAGATTGTCGCTGCTACACCGCGAGTGTGGAAGAATGGCTCGTTGCCTTTGTAACAAAGATGCCAGGTTGCAAATTACTTTTTTACACGGACCGGCCGGATGCGAGGCCTCTCTCAGATCTGAGGTGTCGTTCAGATCGCGATTTTGGCCGGCGGTTTCTGTTGCCCGGACAAGTTTTTGCGTGCGGGTTTCTGATGTTATATAATTAACTGCGGCGAGCGCGATAGCGCGAACGAGGCACGTAAATTGGAAAAATACGAAAAATTGAAAATTAAAATTTTCTTGGGATCTGGAGATCGTGTAAAAAATAATTATGCTTCCAGGTTACCAATTTAAGGGTTATAGAGACGGTCATACCACTTGGCAGGTATCGGATAATTGGGACTACGAAGGGGAAAGAGACCTCATATTTTGCCAGCTCTTGGCTCACTAGTTTTGAAATTATAGTGGCAGTCGGACAATAACTTCGGCAGTTGGTTAGGTAAAGCCAGGTAACTGGTCTGGGGGAGCACTGTAAGCTGCGTCTGACCCCTCAGTGCTGAAGTATTTTACGCTGAGTGCCAATAATCGTTAGCTTCTCGAGAACACGTTTGCAACATAGGCTACTGTAAACCAATGTTAATTAATTCTCTTATACGTGTGATGTGTAACATATAGCTGCGCGCAAATTTGGCCGTTTTTATTAGTCATTTTTCGGTTTCGTGAATGCATTCTTTATGTATATATCGCATGTTTATGCATACAATTTTATACACATTTTATTTGGAAATATTTTGTATATTAAAAAATTATGTTTTAACTAACATTGGACAATTTAGGGTAGTTCAATGTGAATTATTTTTGCTTACCTTTCCAACGGCAAAAACTTAGATAAATTCTTAAAGATTTTTTTTGGAAGATTTAGTTGAAATTTGAATATTTTGAAAATTTTAAATTAAAATGAATTTAAATTTGAATTTTTGACTTTAAATTTTTTTAATGAATTTTAACATTTTTAATTAAAATTAACTTTAAATCAAAGTGAATTTTAATTTTAAATAAATTTTAAATTAAAATCAGGGTGGTGATGGGGTTAACAGACAAAGGGCTACTAGAAAATATAATCTTCAACTTAATTATCAGTTTTGATAAGTTTATTCCTTTTTCATGAAGTTAAAAGGACATACCTTCTCACTGTATTCAAGCACCCTGCGCGAAGTAGCTTTTGCAACATTTACATAGTTTAAGTGAATGTTGCAAAATGTCCGTTAACAGTTCCCCGCCGCCCAGTCCCCCTTCAATAGAACAAAGATTATCGAGATTCCCACTACTGGCTTCAATAACATAAAGATTATCGAGATGCGAACTGCGGACACATAAACAAACTCACAAGAGAGGGAAAAAAAAGAAAATATTAATGCCTTTCCAACATTTACACTTGTCTGAAGAAAGGTTGCAAAACTGACCCATAGCAGGAAAGCCAATCGGGAGGAATGTGCCTTTAATTGTTATCAGGACTTCAAATGACGAAGACTTGGTGGGAATGCTTAACAAGTATGTTTCATTCCTTCTTTTTTTTGTTGTTTTTTTTTTTTTTGGTATCTACTTTGTATATTCGAGCTGGAGTCTATTTGGTTTGGAGGCCGGGACTTTGACCGCTAAGCTGCTGCTACTTACTTTGTTCGTGTTTTTTTTTCCAGGAACCAATACTGTAAATAATGGGCAAAAAAATATTAATCCTTACACGCTATGCGAAGCGAAGTACCATCTCATCCGGCTGAGTCTGTCTGTCTGTCCCTACGATAACTTTGGCCAACATTGGCCGATTAGTTTCTTTTCAAAATGCGTTCTAATTTTCTATTTACGATTACGAAATTAAAGTGGCACTATCACCGATTGAAAGTCTGCAAAACCTGGAAATATCTAGCGCTATTGATTACTATCTAGCACTTGCTTGCACTAAGCGAAGGAATGAACAAAGCCATTTATTTTAACGAAACAAACAAGCCACGGTCTCCTTAACTATTGAGTAAAAATGTGGTACTTCCTCTTGCACCTCGAAGCAAGCTGTAAACGTTAACGATATCACTGCCGCTAGATTGCGCCACGGTATTTTCCCACGGTTTTCAATCGGTGAAAATGTCACTTAAAGTTCGTAAGTCAATCAACTGAAAACAAAAACACAACTTCTCCGTTTAGAAAAAGAATCATAAGAGCTCGTGCCTCCATGGAACTCAGAGCTGAAAAATTCAGGAAAATGATTCTTAAATTAATGTAAAAGACATGCCACATAAAACGTCCCCTATAAGCACGCACTTTATTATTTTTAATGAAAGACCGCTGATGGCAAATTCAACCCAAACACCTACAGTACAAGAACAGTGGTGGGCTACAGTTCCCAAAAATGTCCCTTAAAAACCATAAACCAAAATTAAGTAGTGCAGTCTGGAAATATACACAATCTGATAATACTGTACACAGCAAATCAATGTGTACCACCACAGCATCCACCCGAACTGTGTGTACTACAGTGCACACTTTGTGTAGTGATAGTAACCATTCTCGGGTCAGACTGTGTACTACTAATACACACACTGTGTTCTGCCGGTGTTGCAAATCTTGTGGACTTTGGGGCCAATGGCCAATCTTAAAGGTCTTGTTTAATCTTCCTTTGAAGGGCGCATGCCTTGTAATTTCCTTTCCGGTTCCTGCATTTAGAACCTTCGAGAAACTTCTTTACCCATAATACTCCGGCTATTTCGCGGTTGCCAGGGGTAACCAAATCGCATAAAAACAGCGGTTCGGCCATGCAAAATCAGTTAGCCTTCGGGCCAGCCTCCTGCTTCCCTGCTAGGAGGTCCCAAGTCTAGGGGGTCTTTTTGCTAGTAGGCCTCTTTCCAAACCTAATCGTTACCCCAAACCTAACTTAACCCTGAAGTTCTGACCCTAAATTCCCAAACCTAATTTCAGCCTAATTTCGTCTCTCCCTCAGCTTTTTTCGTTAGCTGGTGTACAAGTCTTGTGGAGGCTGAGGTGATTCCCATTGATATGTACTCTTAAAGCAACATCCGGCCTGCCTTATAACAGCCACGCGCCGATCGCATCCGCGCATTTACCACACCCAAGGTCTATTGAGACAGTAGCTTCGTTCCTCGCAGCGAACAACGCAGCTACTGTCTCAATTGGCATTGCGCCTAATAGACAATTGCCAGCATGAACCTATTAATTGTGTCGCCAAAAACCGAAATGGTTCTTGTATTTTTAATCACAATTTATAATTTTCTAGACTAGTGTATTATAATTTTGCTTCGACGATCTATTGGAATGATTAATTTTAATTTTTACTGCATTAGTCTTTTAGATTTTTGATCTCATAGTAATTACCAGCAAACGATTAAAATTGATATTGCGCACACACAGATAAAACTACAAGGTCATTGTAGGCGCGCAAAGCATGATATATTCTAGAAGAACGTAAATAAAGTTCCCCAATATTCAACAGAAAATCTCCTAGACGACACATTTTAAAACGGATTTTTAGCAAGGGAAAGACTTACGGTAAGTAAATTAGACCTTTGGGGCCATACTTGATGTGGAGGATCGAGAAAAATGGCGCTGGGAGGTATATCCCTTTAATGTGCAGTGTCTTCAGCGCGATGACACAGAAAACACAGTGGATTGAATTGTCTGAGCACTATTGTCTGAACATTTGCCGCCATATTGACACCAGTATGGGTTTTGGAGGGCATAACTACAAGGTGCACTACATAAAAATGGAGGGAAAAACAACTGAAGAGCGGATTTCTTATGCTTAAAATAACGTTGTTTTCTCCAACAACAAAAATCACGCGTTTTAGGTCTAAGAAATCACTCTTCACAGCATCGGCTTCAGTATGACGCCCTTCTGTTTCTCTCTGCAGTGCCCCTTGCAGCTAACCCATTAAGGCTCCAGCATAGAGTTATATACAATAATGCTACGTCGTGTCACTGCTCTATTCAATCCACATAAACTGAAAACCAAAAATAACAGTTAGATAAAACTTGGTTAGTGTGAACATTCTCTGTAAAATGCATATCGTAAGTGAAACAGAAATGCTAATTATAAATATGTAATTATACTAATTACTAAAATTATATATAAATTAGTCGTTTCTGTATAAAGAAATAACTTTAATAAAGTACGTAATTTACAATTCTTGTCAAAGCAACGTTTCGAGAATTTTGTTAATTTTTAAACCGCAAACATGACATGGTACTTATTTTCGGCACAGTATAAGAGTGTATTCGGACGATAGTTTGACGGCGGCATCTTCTGGGCGGCCTTCAAGTCCCAGAGTCTTCATTACCCTAAAAAAAAGTACAATGAAAAAACTCCTTAAAAATAACTTGATCTGCAAAATTTCAATCGTGTGACCACTAATAGCTGATTCAGACTGCAACGACGAACAAACGACGGCGACAACGAACAGCAGAACTGGAAATACTCCCGCCCCCTTCCACGCAGTGGCGCAAACAGGAATTTTGCCACGGAACGCATCGTCATTGCATCGATGCTCAGCATTGCAGGACAGCATTCATTTTCAAGATGCAGTTTTGTTTAATGCACTATCTAGTAGTACACCAGGAAAGGGGGGGGGGCAAAATAATTATGATTTTAACTTGGGTATGAGAATTCAACTAAGGGATTATTTTTGTAGTACTGCCTTTACAGATTTAGCTCCACAGATTCAGAATTCGATTCCCGAGAAATCTGTGCAATCATGGAGGGCGGACGGCAATGCGATGACACTTTCACGTAGGCTGTCTTACGCAACAAACTTGCAATATTGCCCCATTCCTATGAGGGACTTTTCTTTCCCCCTTGATACTTAGTTTTATAGTATGATTTGGTTGCAACTGAAAAAGTCATAAAATTGGAATTTTAAACATTTCACTAAAATTGTTAAAATAAGTCTTTTACATGCCGCTAAGGGACTTATCCCCTAGATCCCGTGGGCTGAACTCTCCCCCCCCCCCCCACCTTTGAATTACAATCTCCTCCCCTCATTCCCCTTCCCCAACAAATTTCTGTTGGTGTGCCATTAGATTGAGAAAAGATGCGGGGAGATCACGGAGTGTGATGGTTTTGGACAAAGACGGGGGGGGGGGGGGGGGGGGGCAAGACCTACCAAATTGTCTCCATTGTAAGGATCGACTGCAGTATTCTATTCAAGCCCAAATTGGTGTAATTATACAATTACCTGTAATTTAAGGGGTAATTACCACATTCGGAAAAGAACATCAACTTGATACTTTTGCCAGCAGTTCGAACGTGTGTGCGACAGACTTTCTACGAGAGACGGACATTCCATTCTTGTGTAAATTCTATCCGATTGGGTGGCACGAAACCAGACCATAAGTATTAGAACGTTTTAGCGCCACAAGACAGACTCCCGCAAAAGGATGCTATACAAGCGGCGGATACGCTCTTTGCCGGCTTGCGGGACAAATTCGTTTGATCGATGTCTCGTTGTGAAATTTTATGTTGTAAATATTGTTGGAGTGAGAAGAAGTAAATTCAATTATTTTTTTTGCAATCGAGAGTCGACCATTGAATTTACACTATCTTCATCAGCGACGAAAGGGGTGTGGGGAAAGCAGACGTTTATGACGTCATATTCTGGGGGGGGGTTGCAAGAGTTATAACAAAGTGTTACCAAGGAAGAAGTAAAAAGGAATAAAAAATATAAAAAATTTGAGGGAGCTCATTTGTGTACGTCTACCAATATCACCCAATTCTATTATGGATTCTTGATATTATCAGAAGTATTCCAGGCGTCATAGCAAAATGATAGACATTACCAATTACTTGCCTTTTTTTCGCATCTTCCAAAATTTTCTTAGCTCCATCAGGATCTTCCTTCCTGAACGTTTCAAATGCGCCTCTCGTTGTCCAGAGATTGACGTATTGGTCTACGGTACCCATGTATTCGTCAACATAGGACTCGTCCCTAAATAAATGGAAAATTATTATAATACAACTAAGAGATGATGCTCTCAACTAAGAGGTGAAGAAAATACTGGTAAAACCACCAATTGTATTCCCAAACCACCGAAAACTATACCTGGAGCAAGCAGGTGAGTTTGCTCTATTTGCTTAAAATTATATGCAGAATTAATGTAGATGATAATAAAAATGCATTGACAACAGTCCGAATTTAATAAAAACAGTAGTGCTACAACGAAATACACCTAATTTGCAACATTTCGGGCTAACAGTCTGTCCCATTATCAAGCAAGGTCAATAAGTTTAGCTTAAAGGAACATACCGCCTGCCTTATAACCTTCCGCCTGCCTCACAACACCCACGCGACGATCACATCCGCGTATTTAACACAGCTAAGGTCAACTGAGACAGTAGCTTCGTTCCTCGCAATGAAAATCATAGCTACTGTCTCAATTGGCATTACGCCTAATAGTCCAGCCACCGTGAACCCATTGATCGTGTCGTCAAAAACTGGAATGATTCTTGTATTTTAAAATCACAGTTTATAATTTTCTATACTAGTGTCTTATAATTTTGCTTCGGCGATCTATTGGAATAATTAATTTTAATTTTTACCGCATTAGTCTATTAGATTGTAGATCTCATGGTAATTATTAGAAAATTAGTAGATGTACACACAGAGATGAAACGTCATGATTATTGTACGCGCGCATTGCATCATTTAGTGACGGGTCGTTCTTAAAAAAGTTAACAATATTCAACAGAAAATCTCCTCGACGCCACATTTTAAAACGATTTTTTACCAAGGGAAAGACTAACGGTAAGTAAATAGACCTTTGTGGCCGTACTTGATGTGGAGGATCGAGAAAAATGGCGCTGGGAGGTATATCCCTTTAACTAAAGGTTCGTCACACCTAAAACAAAGGAAAACACAACGAAGAGAAAACTAAAAATTTGACATGGGCCATTGCACCTAAAGAGTCAGAACCTGTATGGGAGGCGTACAGAAAATCACGAGACATCACGCCTTACCGAAGGTGCAGCGAGGGAGGGATTGCTCCCTGCCACACGTATTATTATCACACGTATTGTTATCTAGTAGGCTATTTTCGAAGCGTCATCGTTCATCTATTTCCTTCTGCAGTCCCAGTATCTGCAAGCTGAGGCATACACCATTTTAGCTAAATTTACGCGCTAAATAACGTTAAAACGCCATTTTGTTAGTACACTAGGAGAGTTTCGTTTTTGACATAGTTTCGTTTTCGAAAATAGTGGCATCTACTGGGCGGTCTTTGAAGCATGTCCTCGCGCTCCGTTTTTTTTAGTGGGACACTCTCCCTTATCATATGCCGCGTATATACAATGTGATGCAAAGGTCTGGCTACACGCAAATAACTGCCGATGTACTGGTCTTATATTAATTCTGAAGACACATTTGTAATGCAGTCAGATATGGGGAAGCCAATGAAGATATTTTCAATGACCTTGAAAAAAGCATTCAAGGTCATCTGCATTCTATCTTCCAAACGGCGCAAGCATACGGCAAAAATTGAATTACAAAATAAAGGTCAGTGAAAATATCTTCATTGGCTTCCCCATATCTGACTTACACTACAAATATGTCTTCAGAATTAAAGGCACATAAATCCCTCCGTTCTGGCCGCTTTACTCTGCGTCACCTACGCTAAAATATAGTTCAAACGACCGCAGGGCGCATTGCTCTAAGACACTAGTCATACTCATTTCGGGGCCGCTGCAACGTGACCCATCGTGAGACCAAGTCGCAAACTTGAGCGAAGGATTAATTATCCTTCCTCCAGGGCCGCGGCTTGCCAGCGATGTGGCGGGAGTTATATACCGCTCGGACCGAGCCGTTTAAAACAAGCCTAATAACATTCACGCGCCACTACTGACATCTGCATCGTACCCTTAGACCAGCAAATGAAAGGTAAATCAGTTTATATAAAACTATTTTCGGTAATGTATCGAGTGAAACTGTTAAAATATACCGGAGGGAGTTATGTGCCTTTAACTCAGGGCCATTATATCGGCAGTTATTTGCGTGTGACCAGACTTTTGCCTCACCCTGTATATATGATTGAAGTTTCTCCTCCAGCAAAACTGAAACAATTAATATCTCCGTTCCAATTCCATATTCTTCGACCAAATATGTCCCTGGAGTACATAGGTGTGGGAGGTATATTTGTACAAAAAAATATGTAATTCTTGTGCAAGAGTAAAGGTAGGGAGCCACATAGAAATTTGAAAATTGTTCACTTCTTGTTGTTGGTTTTTTTCTTGTTCTGTCATAGTTTCAAAAGAGACTACTGCACATACCTAAAATCTGAACCATGATCTAAGCCAGAAATATCCTTGGCCTTCAATCTTCAAAGAGACCACTTTTGCAATTCCACTTTTGGAACGATCGGTTTTAACGTTTTACATTGTAAAATGAGTAAAATGAAAGAATCCGTTTCATTTAATAACCAGTTACCATCGTCATCTATTGAGTCATCGTATGAATTAACGTCAGTTTACAATATACGGCAAGTTAGAAGTAATCTTGACAGTGTTCAGATATAGCGGCCTATTGGCATTCTAATCGAAAGGTTCATTTCCCTAAACCACTATACTCGACACTGTATCAAGATCTCTGCTAATGCTACCTTGCCGTACGATTTACGCCAGTATAGAACATACGGCAAGTTAGAAGTGATCTTAATAGTGTCGAGTTACTATAGTGTTCTATCGGAAGCCTAATCGAAAGGCTAATGTTCATTCCCCGGAATCATGATGACACAGCCATTTTTTCACCAGTTTTGAAGCTTGCTTTACCAATAGGCTATAGCGAGCAAGGTCGGCACGGCGTTTGCCCTCATCACAGAAGGCCCGTACACCCAAAGATGGAACGACTAGAGAAGATGATTCATTCCTGACTTCCGGTAGTATTGTGTTTGTGAAATGTTCTGATTGGGACCGTGGTGTGACGACATATTCACCAATTCCGACAAAGTAGCCCGAACAGCCAATCAGTGTGCTGCAAGGAAGCACGTGACTAATGGATTTGCGCAAAACGGAGTTTTTAAAAATAAAATCTCTCTGTTGCTAGCGGACAAAAAAAAGCATTTACTTTAGTAAAAAAGCACACTATAATAAACGGAGATTAGGTTTTTTCTTTATGAATTTCCGTTTATCGAGCAAGCTTCATTTTCAGTCTCATTTTATACATTCGCTTTTCTGGTGTAATATGACGTCATTAACACCATCATGGCCGTCTCCTTACTGTAGATTGCCGTCTCCTTCATTTAATCCTTGGCCTCAACCGGAAGTAAGTTTTTAAGCGAAAAATTGCCTATTGGTGTTTCTTGTCCTACCAAATTATCGTTCTTATTTGCGTACACCAACCAAACGTACCATGCACATGCGCCGACTTTACACGGAATAAACCAGATCCGAATGCGTCTATCGGATCTCAGGCGTCAACCGGATCAGGTTTTGGGCGAATAATTTTTTTACACGGACATGCCAGATCCGAGGCGTCTCTTCGGAAACTACCACGGCTGCCGTTCTCGATCCCGTGCATCGACGTAACTCTGTACTAACAAACTAGTGAATACTTATTACGAAACCTAAAACGGACCGCTCCGAACGTCAAAATTATATTCGAGTGTATTAAGATACCGAATTCCAATCGACAATATGAATGAAAAAGCTACTTTTGTTTATCAAGTTGCTGGACGGGAGATCACTGGCTCAAAATTGTTCCGTAAAAGCACGCTCATCGACCGAAGAGAAGTTTGCCGCCGGCGAAACATCAAACGTTATATGCGTCGTCGCTAGTTAGTTTGCCTTTCCGTCGCCAAATAATTCTGCGATCGTTTTACGTAGTGTCGTTAAAATTTGAAATGGAAGTAATAACTACCCAACAAAGACAACATAGTCATTAGCTGAGTTTGTTTTTAAGAACAATAAAAATTCCCCAACATTGTGATCTGCAGTGATTACCATACTAGGACTCGTCACAAAATACGTGTAGAACAACGTTTTTTTGCGGTTGCTGTAAATTTATTTTTTCTGTGTTTTTTTTCGTCTTGCCAAGTAAAAATAGGATGCCTGTAACGGAAACTGCATACCGTTATTTAAGCCCAAAAATAATGGCGCATAAATAAATTTAAACGAATAAGCCTAATTCTTCCTACTACAACAAAAAATTGTACAACCTTTTCTTTTTTTTTGGTGGTGGCGGGGGGGGGGGGTCCCCTCCGGGTACCCCACCACTGCAGTTAATTGTATAATAGAGCCTTGGCTTGAAAATTGTCAATATTACGTCACATATACATATTATATTATATTACATATACCATACAAAATCAAGTTTCATGGGTCAAAGTTGTGTTCTTGTTCGCGCTTTTCATCCCTAGCTATTCACGACATTGGCTTCACTGTATTTCTTCGCTCTTAGTCTTTTTATTGCAATTCAATAAAGGTAGCAGGTAACTTACCTTATGAGGTCTTTGAAAGGAAATTTCAAATCCCTGTACCGATTCTGAACCAGGTTTATTCTATCTCGATTTCCTGGGGCTGGTTTTCTGTTGGAAATCATCTACAAAAATAATAGACGACATTGTTATTCTCAAAAGCGAACTATTTCCGTGCGTTCCTTTCCTCGAAGGTGTTTAGCACTGAAAATAGAACATGCCGGAGGTGGAAATAACTGCTTATGCTACAGTGTTGAGTGTAAGCAGGAAAAGAAACATCCGGACGTTATATGTGATGAAAGACCAAACAACTGCAACAGGAGTTGGATACAGATTATATTTTATTCCCCATGGTAAATGAAAATCGTATATTGACACCCCACTAGATGGAGCCACGTGTAATTAAGCCTATATTTTCATGACGTTTTTTTTACCTACTATTTACTTATAAACAACCAAGAGAACTTCCTCCAGTTAAAAGGGCACACAAAATTGCGGTCAACAAATCCGGCATCTTCAATTTAGCGCCAAGTAATCTTGCCATTTTTTTATCCTAAAGTTTTTTTTTATCCTGACGTTAACCTGACCTAACCTAACCAGGTACAATTTTAATGATCAGTGGTGCTTTGCTAGATATGCACTGCCGTTCGCCTAATAGTTGAATCCCTGATGGTACAGGAGAATAATGCTCAAGTAGCTTGCTTCCGTACGTAATTAATGACTTTTTGTGTCACTTCTTTACATGTTGTTTGCAAATTGCCTGTCGCAGACAATTTACAACAAATTGCAATTTTAATACAAGTGAACTGTGGAGGGCACTTGCCTGTCAGAGCTTGCCATTTTAATACTCTTCTTTTTGTTTTATTGTGTGTATTGTTCTTAAATTAAGTTAGAGTGTGCGCGGCCTATCTTGAGTTCGCTGCAGAACGAACACAGATAATCGATTGTACGTTTTTGGTAGCAGAGTGCCTTGTTGATATCCAAAATGGTTACAAAAACAATGGCGGCCGTCGATTAAAGCTGCTCCCTCCAGGAAGGCGTAGCCGCTCATAAAATACTTCCAGGACTCAAGATACTCCGCGCACACTATAGGTGCTAGTGTTGCACCCTTTTCATGGCCGTATCGCATCTCTCTTTCCTCGTAATAAATATTTCAGTCATACTTTAAACTTGAAAGTAACAAACGCAAACTGAAATTTTGGAAACTATATGACAATACCACACAAAAACTAGGAAGCTGGATAAATTAAAAGTGGAAAGCAACTGGAAAGTAAAACTAAATTCAAATACCTTCAGCATGATGTTTTCCTCGTCACCTACTTCCTCATGTCCTACAATACTGTGATTTCCACCGCCAGCAGAAACTGCCAGGACTCCTCCAGGTTTGAGGACTCGTTCAACTTCTTTGAAGAATTTTGGAATGTCGAACCAATGAAGGGCAGATTTCACATTCACCAAATGCAGAGATGAATCGTCAAATGGTAGATCTTCACTATCACCCTTACTACAAAGAAATAAGCGAATACGATTACTTGAGGCGACTAACTTTGCTTTAGTTTGCTACAATAAACCCTTACACACTTACAGAGTTACTTTGGCTGAAGCTAGGGCGCCATCCCTTTCTAGAGTCAGTCTGACCCCGTGACCCGTCAGACCATTCAGTCTGACCCTGTGAGCGAGTGATTATTGACGAGACCTTTTAAACTTCATTTTAATTTCCAACCATAAGCTGACCGTACAATGGGCTGAAGCTAGGACACCAACCATAGCTTGAGCTAACCAAACTGCAACGACGGTTTCCACAGATTCCTCTTACTCCTTAAGCTACGGCCTTAGTGGGCCTCTTTACCTTGATGCTATGGCTCCATACTATGTATTCTGTATTCTCTATACCTTTATTAATGTATTCCAGTAATGGTATTACGTTGATGTATGGTCCAGTCCCTGGAGATCAGTGGTCAGGATGGCTGTGGCCTTGCCTGCCCCTAGGGGTAGCTGCTAGCTGAGATGGCTCATGGGATACCAGGATATAGTACAGGAAGTATCTTGTTCCACCAGTGGCAGGTACTGGCTGCAGCTCTGGTACTTAAGGCCTTGCAGCCCCCTTCAGCCTCACTCTGGGAGCTAGTCCTAACCAGCTAAGAACTCTTCCTGAAGCGTGCCACTTTGCTAGAAGCCCTGATCAGAGCATCCTTGAACCACTGGACAACATCTTCTAAGGACAGACCGCGTGGCCCTGGAATAAACCCTGAATTTACCATGCTTCTGGCGTTCTTCCTTGTACCGGGCATAGCGGGGTTGCAGTACGACCAACGTTCACTTCGATTTTCAACCACAAGCTGACCCTACATGTACAGGTTCTATGGGTTGAAGCTAGGCCACCAACCCTACCTTGAATTTATCGTACTGTGTGATTTGTCCAGCCACGCAACCTCTGACTAAACCTTTCTAACTTCGCTTTAGTTTGAAACGATAAACTGGCCCTAAACTTACAGTGTTACATTGGCTGGAAATAGGGCATCATCCCTTGCTCGACTCAATCTGACCCTATGGCCATCCAGAGGGTGTGATTCTTGACGAAAGTTTTTTTACCGTCACTTTAATTTGCAACCATAAGCTGACCCGACCTTACATAAACATATATAGTGTTCTACAGGCTGAAGCTAGGACACCAACCTTAGCTTGAGCTAATCAGGCTCTGCGATCTGTTCGACCATGTCATATTTGACGAAACCTTTCCAAGGCCTCAAAATAATTTAAAAAATAATAATAATATAGTTCTCATAAGTACTCATCTCAGTAATTATGGACCGCGTTACTCCTTTTTATGGCTTAATAAATAAATTTTGCGTATTAGTAACCATGGCAACAACGCAGACGCAAATCTTCTCCTCGTGCCTCGTGACACGGCGTACAATGCTTGCAATATTTGAGCGTCGATTTATGAGAACAAGAAAACAATTACTGCAGTACACGACGATGGACTGTTTTTTGTATGCCGGCATTCGATGGTTTGTCTTTGATTCAATAGCCACGAAATGGACGCCATGTTGGATTTTGTATTCTCGCTGCGAGAAGTTATTTATTCTACCGATGTTTGATCATTGCTAGAAGCTGTACTTTGAGGGAGAATAGCAAGTTTTGGAAATAGCGTGAAATGACAACAATCTTGTAGCATTGTTTAAAATTACTGTAGCACTTTGTTCTTTATCCTTGTTGTTATTTATAATACATACAATTTGTTATCTATTACCGCATTCATTTAGTAGCAACGGGAAACTAATCATAAATAAATATCGGTTGACTAGCAAATAGCATTCGACGAGCGAGAATGACTTGCTGCATAAGCGCGCCCTAACGCTGTGGCGAGCGTCGCGCTGCAGACAATTGATTGCTGATGATTGTTGCCTTACTTGGCTTTGTTAGCGTTTATTAGCATTAGTATTTATTAGCAGATAATAGCATTTGTACAGGGCGTACGACGACCGGTCATGGCTCTGGAAATAAAATTCAAATTCAAATTCGAAACACAAGTGTATATCTGTAATAGTTTCAGTGAAGGTGAATTTGAAGAGACTAAAATAATCGTGGTGCACTGATTGTTAAAGACGAAAAAAAAAAAAAAAAAACGAGTTCTTACTGAAAGAGCACGTTTTCAGGTAAAGAAGATTGCTCGATTTGATCCAACATTGCTTGACTGACTTCAAGTCCAACTATGTGTTGTACATACGGTACCAGCGCTAGTGTTGCTTGACCAGAACCACAGCCGACGTCCACTGCATCGCATTTGGATGGGTCAAACTGAATAAAATAAAATAAAATAAGGTAAGATAAAATAAAATTAAAAAAAAATCTATATATATAATTACACAAGATGCGGACCGCTGTCATCGGCAGCACCAGCAGCTATCTCCATCTGCAGCAAGCAGGACATACGATGCTATCTCCGCCATCTACCGACGGAACGGCAAATTATAAAAGTAGCAGCCAAGGCCCGCTGAGATAGAAGCTGCGCCCGGAACGCAACGGCCAGCAGCGTGAACATACGATGCCAACTACCAACCGAACGGCAAATTAAACGGGGGGGGGGGGGGGGCGCGAGACGAAGCGGAATGAGCGGGTTTTCTATAGCAGGTTTTTTTTTCTCTTTATGTTTTCTTTCGTGCGCTTCATTGCCATCACGCTCTGGCTTCATTTGTTCAATCAATGCAAATAAACAAACAACCGTTCTTCTACTACACTTTCATTTCTCTACAGTTAATGTTGGTTGCCTAAATGAAAAACTAATGTAGAATCGTGTTAGTGTTTACACAAAACAAGCCCGTTATTTTATGAACCCGTTCGGTATTGTTCTTTGTTCTTCTCTTTGAAATTATTTTTGTCAAAACTTGGCAGCGAAATCCTGTTGACCTTGTCTCTGCCTAAGTGTTAAAACATTTAGGTTGGCGTTATTGTTCATTGTTATAAGTGTAGCAATAAGTAACTTAATTCTGACACTTATAACAATATGAACGCTGACAGGATAGCATAGAAACTGTAAAAGTGTACCAATAAGTGACACTTACAACAATACTGTATCCGATTTATTGTCGAGTTTTATAACAATGAAAACGAAAAAAGTATGGTGATAACTGCAAAAATTCTCTTCAGTTAATGCAATTTTCTAGTTATTTGTTAACAACAATACAATCACAATTTTATGTCTCCCACCTCATACGATTTCATGCTGTCATGCTTACTGCAGAAACAAAATGGACTCCATCAAAGTTTTTTTTTTGGGCGTGTGCCCAACAGTCACAAAAAGGGCGCCGGTGTGGGAGGGGGGGGGGGGAAGGAGGAGAGTATGTGGTCATGTCTAATCTTTAACAAAAGGTTCGGGGAAAGAACAAGGTCACCAAACTTCATGACTGTTTGAAGTACTTTTAAGGTACGTTGCTCGATTCGAACCGGCGTTCTACGAGGTTTGGAGACCAAAACACTTACCACAAGGCTGTTGTTGCTCGCTTTGCTCGGGGGTCCCCGTAACAAAGCACGTAGTGTGCCGTAGGACCTGGGTTTTACCCCGTCACGTAGATGAGATGATATTTTTTAAACCATACGGTCCTGTAAGGGTTTAAGCCGAGCCAAGAAACCACAGCTTAACCCTTTAAGGGACGCTTTGACTTTTTTTGAAGGTCGGTTGCTGGAAATGAACCGGCATTCACTAGGTTTGGAGACGAAGACTCTTGACCACTGGGTTGTTGCTGGTCGCTTTGCTCGCCTTAAATTGTTCCTTCTACCAAAACATGACATTAAAAAAAAAATGACATTGGGCGGCCAGGGTGGCGACTGCCAAGGGCCTACCCACCTTCGGTCGTGACGCGAGTTGCTCATCGCTCACGAAAGGCGAAAATGACGTAGTTTTGACGCAATCCTTACATGTTACCACTTGATATGACCAACAACTACGTAAAAACCACGACATACTCGAGATTCGCGTTTGACGGGCAACTTGCATTTAAAGTGGCTGTTCACTGAATGACAGGTTGCAGCATATAGCGCCGCAAAGAAATTTCTTTTTACTCAAACTAGCCACGTGCCTCCTTAATTGCTGAATGTAAAGTTGGTGCGTCCGCGTGCACCTGGGAGCAACAGTCATGGTTCAAAATTTGCGTTTCAAAACGGTCAATGCATGGAAAAAAGCGCCCGTGATGTCGCTTTACCGCCTGCTTCCTGGTGCACGTGGGAGCAGGAAGCAGGTTGTGGGTGCACCAACTTTACACTCAGTAATTAAGGAGGTGTGTGCCTTGTTTGTTATGTGAACTGAAATTTATTTGTGTGTTCCTTCGCGTATTGAAAGTAATGGCTAGACAGAACTAGATAGCGGTAAATGGCTATAGAGCAGTGACATTTGCCGCCATATTGGCACCAGATTGGCACCAGTATGGGTTTTGGAGGGCATAACTACAAGGTGCACTACATAAAAAAGGATGGAAAAACAACGGAAGAGCGGATTTCTTAGGCTTAAAATAAAGTTGTTTTTTCCAACAACAAAAAACGCGCGTTTTAGGTATAAGAAATCACTCTTCACAGCATCGGCTTCAGTATGAAGCCCTTCTGTTTCTCTCTGCAGTGCCCCTTGCAGCTAACCCATTAAGGCTCCAGCATAGAGTTATATACAATGACACTACGTCGTGTCACTGCTTTATATAGATGCTACAGCCTGTCATTTGATGGCAATCCCCCTTTAACTCGAACTATAAACAGAACGTCCTCGTTTGGAGTAAAACCTGAAGCCGTATTTTTGTTTTTACTTTTCGGTGGCTAAAATGCTAAATTCGGCGAATTTCGTCTTGGTTTGACCATGAGGGTTTGGCCATAGTTAAGGCTTGTCATAATTTCGGATAAATTAGGGCTTAATTGTGGCATATTATAAACGTCAATAAATATTTACAAATGAATGATGAATTATGTTATCATTCATAGCGACCGGCAGTCATGAGCGATAAATAGGAAAGATAAACGCACTTTCAATAGTAAGTGAGTAAATACAGCCATTAAGTAAAAGTGAGTTAATATTGAATTTTAACTCATTTGCACTTAACGGCTTTATTTACGGCATTAGTCGTGAGCGATGACGTGACGTGGGGCTTTCGGTCGAGTAAAAGGATATTTTAATCACGACTCTTGCCGAGGACCGACCTGAAAGAAACAAATTTAAACCTTATTAATAATAAAGAAAGGCAAAGTATCGTTAAAACAAATTGATTTTGTCTACTACGCATGCTAAATTCGTTCGGTTCCAGCCCAATTTTTGTCGGTTGCTAAGCCAGTCTAAAGCCACAAATTTCATGGCAGCTGTGTACAACTGTGCGTCTTGCTTAAAGGAATGTCGCGCGGCAGATAGGGCGCTACTTCTGGGGATCTAGTCTGAGTCCCAGAACGATCAGTTGTATTTTCTTGCTTTCTGAGTCCAGCGTATCGCAGATGATTAAAACAATTAAAAGGTTATAAATCTTATATTCCGACATCACGATTTAATGAGTGATGTCATCTTCAGAGAAGCTGGCACTGCCCAGTGCTGTTTTCTATTGCCATCAATTCTGTCCTTGTTGCTTTGGGTTGGACGGTCAACGTGGTGGCTTATGTAGATGACGTGACGGTCTGGCTCACGGGGAAAGACCTGCCGGTAATTCTCGCTGCAAATTGAGACTGCGATCAGTGAGGGATCTAGGCCTCTGGCTGTTAGGGGCCTGCAGCTGTCCAGCGCAAAGACAGCGCTTATGGTTTTTTGGCGGGGCTAGAAGTGCGCGGCATCGCTCAGAGTGGACGACACCCTTGTTCGGTCTTTCTTCAAGATTCGTTACCTTGGCTTTTGGCTGGACCCTCAGCTCACCTGGGCGCATGATGTAGCTGTGGTCAAGAAGAATATTGTAAGCCGTCTGAACGTTCTGAAATCTCTGGCAGGGAACAGGTCGGTTGCGAAGCGTAGCACGGTTGTTACTTTCTATAGAGTGTATCTCCGTTCCTGTGCTGATTTCCACGTTCTGGTTCTGTCCAACGGCAGGTCCTTGAATGATTGCCTTAGGGTTGTTACGGGGTGCTTACCATCTACGCCTGTTTATGCTTTGCATGTTGAAGCTAACGAGACCCCAGTTCTGTTCCGAGCCAGAGATTTGCTGGCCAGGCTTTGTCACCGCGCAGTCGCTAGGGGTCCTACTGGCCAGCATCCTGCCAGATTACATGTTGCTGCCCCAGGGTGCACGGGAACTGTTGGGTGCCCTGGGTTTAGGGGCTACTCTTCTTGGTCGTGCAGGGATGGTCAGCTTCCCGGAGCTTGTCGGTGGTCAAGGGCCATTCGGGGGTTTTGGGGAATGAGATGGCGGATGGCCTGGCCCGTCAGGGTTCTGGAGGGGGATGTTGCGCGGTCCGCTTCGCTCTGGGCCCTCGTGATCTGCGTCCAGTTGTGAGCAGAATTTTTCAAGGTGAGTAGGCTGCAGCCAGGGCTACATGTGAGACGGGGTGCCGGCTTTATGCTCTCCATCCATCCACTGCCTGCCCGTGGCTCCTGAATGGCCTTTCTCGCAAGGATGCAGGCCTGGTGTCACGTCTGCGTACTGGTCATGTTCAGCTGCGAGCTCACCTTGCCCGCCTCGGTTGGGCACGGTCGCCTGAGTGTGCGTGCGGTGGGGGTGTTGAAACAGTGCATCATTTCCTTTAGGAGTGTACTCTCTGGGCCCCGCAGCGACGCTTCGTCCGCAGGGAAGGGGTGGATCCGTTACAGGGGGTCTTGGGGGTTCCGCCTCACTCTGCCCCTGGCTGTGGGTTTCTGGTACGGGTGCTTGGTTTCTGCCGGGCTACGCGACGTTTTGTACAGTGATCGGGTGCTTACCCTGGGTGATATCTCGTTCTTCCCTTTCCCCCAATCTTCTATCTCCTCCTTTCCTTCCTCCCGTACTTCGTGCATCAGGCTGTCTCCTTCGTATTGTTCTCTGTCCCTCCTCATTCTCTCGGGCCATGCTGTTTCGTGCTGTTATGTGTGGTGGGGACGGTCAGGTGGGACAGTTGTGGACGAGCTGTGACAGAGTTGTGGTGTGTGGTATCTCTAGTGTCTCCGGTTTGTAAGGCATGTTTTATTTAGGTGTAAGTTAGCTTGTAAGTAGGTTAGACTGAGCGCATGGCTTGAAGGTCGCATCTTTGTTCTTGGCTCTGAATCTGAATCTCTGCACAGCAGTAATTATTGTTGCAAACAATGTCAGAATTATGAACGGCGGCAGCCCCACCACCGTAACAAACGTGCCGTTTTATTCTTAGTCGGCGGCGATGGCTCACATCTTTAGTGTCAGATGTGGAAAGAAGCTAAAAATAACTAAACAGACACTAAGTGATGGAGCAAACGAAAGCCTATTAAAACAAATATGATACGTAGCTTTGGCCCATTTGGAAAAAAAAATAAAGCTAAAATAGGACAAAGGCCTGCAAATAACAGCAGTACGGCACACCAAAAGGCAAAGAGCCCAATCTTAGCTGAGTGAGCATTTTTCCCAGCATATTTAAGGAGCATTAACAAATAGTCATTAAAATAACCACTAAGTTTAAATTTGAAATAAAGGTCTGTTCGCTCCGCCTACAATAGGCTCAAAGCCTGTTTCCTAGTTGTATCCCGTATTCTCATAAGGTCCGTTTTTAAATGCTTACTGGCTGGAGATAGACATGTGAAAATACACAGACTGTTCTCATGCTTTCTTTTTTTTTTAAGTCAGGTCAGTGGTGGGATTCGAACCAGCATTCACTTGGACGCCGACACCGGGCTGTTGCTACTTGCTTCGCATAGGCCCCCTGAGCCTCCTCACAAAGCTTGCAGTGCGAGTTGGGATTTTGTTGTTGTTTTTTTTTTTCACGGTGTCAACTATTGCCACCTGTCAACACAGCGTGACTTGAGGTTAAGGAGTGTTTTTTAAATCTGGTATATCAGGAAGCCAACAACAAAAGGAGCGATACGCATGACAGAGATAGAGATAGGCAATGGAGGTTAGTGAGTTTTGCTATTTTTTTTAACTAAAATTAAAATATTAATTGAAAGATCTTACTGTTTTAGATAAGAAATCAATGATCCTCTTGACCAATTCATGGGGCATTCCTCGGCGATTTGCCTTGTATGCCACTGCATGTTCTTGTCCTTGGAAATAATTTTTCGGATCCGCCATTTCTGAAACCAGAATTGCATCAAACGTAAGGAGGATGTAAAGAGACAATACAAAATGTCATGTTATCACCATGTTTATCATCTGCTGATAAAATGTTGGTCTTTGTGTCTGGTACGGAATCCGAGACGTTACGATCAGGCGATATGTAAACAACGGAATCGGTTTTCTATTGTAAAGGTGGCAGTTGTCAACTCGGTTGCTAATTTTGGAAAGTA
>JAHWFP010027050.1:0-16399 GCA_023313725.1 Lithobius niger
AAAGTGGAAAGTATCTATTTTATGTCCAGGGGAAACGGAATGTTGTGCTGATTTACGTTGCCTTTTGGACTTATATGTCAAACTGCCTGTGCGGGGAATCGAACCCACGACCTTAGAAATCAAAGGACGAGGTCCTACCGCTGAGTCATACTGACACGGCCATACTGGCTCAGTGGTAGGAACTCATCCTTTGATTTCAAAGTTCGTGGGTTCGATTCCCCGCTCAGGCAGTCCGAAATATAAGTCCAAAAGGCAACGTAAATAGATTTGCATCCGTATTTATTTGACCCATCTTGAGCCCAAAATTGGCTTTCCGTCCTGTTTAAACAGTGCAAAGCCACTACTCATCCTGTGCTGACGTCTGTGTGTCTGTTTACACGGTAACTTTTCAATCCGTGTCCGTTTAATTTGACGTCTTGCCAGTGTCTTCTGCGCTGAGTTGCAAAATCAATAAAATTGGAATAGTTCGTTTTGGTGGTACTGACTTCCATAATTCAAACTAATCTGACATCATGAGCAAAAATCACTGGTCGTAAAAATTGGAAAATAGCCAGACATAAAATGGTTATGTTGGCATTCTTAAAACACGTATTTACCAAAACTAATCAGACGTTGCGCATAAGCCATAATTAATCATATGTGAAAATCAACATTCAGAGAAATTATTCAGAAATGAACACACCATGAAAGACGATGCGTAAAATGATCCCTAAAAGGCACTCGCGTCAAGTCTTTCAGTTTTTGGTTGAAGACTACAGACGTAAATTCAAAATACACCAGCTTGAGTCACCACGGCATTTAATGAATTGTGAGTATATAAACTTTAGATAGTGAGGAACCTTTTAGGTGCAATTCTAAAGCAGTCTTTGAAAAACGCTTTCAGCCCGTGTGCTCGAAGAAATTTGCATTGCGCTTTTGCACCGCTGGAGTTATTTTGCTATTACCGGTATGCGTTTGTAATTTATTTCGTTCATTAGTCCTTGGAATAAGTGATCGGTTTCTTGGAATTAAGTACTTCCAAGTTCCTTCTGCCACTTGTATGTTAATAAAATATTCGGTGGTAGCCCGTCTAATGAAAGCCCGGGCTTGGTAATTGGTGTGACAAGTCCCCGTCCCTACTGCCCCCCCCCCCCCCCACTTGTTGGGGAACGACGGTGGGCAACACCCTTCACTACGCGTGGGTCGTAAATAAGTTCACGTTGTCAGCCATTTTTCAGCCGCCCCATCGGGACTTTGCATTTCTCGCTGCACTACGGAGTGCACCTATTCAATCTCTGTTGGCCTTGCACTTCTCCCTTGTGGTTTCCAATTATGTTATGGGATGGCGCTTACGTTCCTGTGTCAAGCGCGAGCTATCAAATGATCGCCGGTATATCGTCCGTTTTAATTGGCCGAAGCAGATGACGCAGGAACACAACAGCCAATGAGAACATGCTGCCGCTGTTAGTCTTCCCTTGCTTATTTGAGTACCAAATAACACTACGTTTTATTTTTTTTTTAAAGTGATAAGATTTTGAAGTGGTGCCTACAGGGGGGGAGGGGTCAGTGACGAGCAACTACTCACTGGAATTTTAGGGGGTGGTGGAAAAAATATCGATATATTTATGTAACAAGAACACGCCACCAACCACCACAACACAATATGACCCGTCAACAGTCAACACAACATGTAAATCCCGAAAGAAAAAAAATATGTTTTAGTTTATAATTTTATGCACGGATGAATATTGATTGAAAACGAAACAGAACAGCAGATGCTGTTGGTGCACCCAGCGACAGTATTAGGGACCGGTCATTATTTATCACCGGGGGAAGGAAATTGGGGGGAATCATGAAGTTTTTCGACCCTTTTGAGGGGGGGGGGGATCATACATTTTTCAGGTATCGTCAAGGGGGAGGGGAATCAAAAACACACTGACCAAATGGCTAATTTTTGGGCCTCAGAAATGGCCCTTTCAGCAGTCAAAATTTCTAAAAACGCCTCAGCTTGATATCATGATTTCATTGTTACACGATTTTGAGGCTGTTAGTACCAGTTCTGCAGGTATCGTTTTTACAAATAACTTTGTAGAAGAGCCTTGGCACCTGGTTTCTTGGCTTCCTGGCTTCTTTGGTCTTTCAGGTTCTAACTATGTTGCGGGGTGAGGGCATGCAAGTAAACAGTATGTTCATCATACTTATTGTATGAATCTTGGCAAAAGATGGGTGTACGGAACATTTATAGAACATTTTTAATCCAACATGTCTTTTCGTTAAAAACGAAACACATTCCCTTACATCTAATGGTAACTGTCGGTGTGGAGGGAGAGCTACTTACTTATTTTGGCTACAGCACTATTCTTGTTTACAGGAATCATCTACAGACAGTCTCAATGGGTATGCGAAAGCGCATTTTTGTTTGGGAGGGGATGGGTCACATTATTTTTGGGTGGTCAATATTTTTTTCAAGATCTCGAATGGAGGGTCATCACAAATTTGGTGATCACATCTTCATTTCCTCCGCCCCCCCCCCCTTGGCCATAAATAATGACCGGTCCCTTACGACGGGATAGAAAGAAATCTTATGAAAATAACATGGCCCGAAAATGTGTGTATGGGGGGGGGGGTGACAACCCAACCTTTAATACAAGTCGAAAATATGGGAGTACCATTTTTAAACCGGGATGGGAGGGGGGTTGGGCATTTGATATTAGGGGGTAACTCCTCACTGGACCAGGGGTATAGGCACCACTGAGATTGACCTTCAAAACGCGAAAATATGTTCTCAAGACATCAAGTTCGACCCGGCAAACTGATCAGAAAGAAATCAACTAAATTATATGAATCGACGCCAATAGAGTGACCGAAGCACTCGTTATTGTAATAAATAATAGTAAATCGCCAGTTGTGCTGTTTGAGTATGCTGAATTAAATTAACAGACCAAAGAAGAAAAAAACTATAAAAACCTATTTATTTGCTGAAAAATAACCTACAAAAGCCTATATTTTTTATTTTACAACCTATTTTTTAACCCATATTTTTTTTATTAGAGGTCTGCGAGGCCTGAAAGAGCCCCAGATTATAAACGCGATTCTAGATCGTGTCCTTTTGGTTTGAGACCATGGTGATGCCCTAAATTCCTAAATTTAAATTCCAGGGACCCTCGCAAAGCTTGTTTTTCGTCGCTGAACTTTATTATTTTCATTCTTCTTTCATTCACGCTCGTCGTCAAGGAAAGAAGGCAATGGGGCGCCTTTTCGGACATTATTGTATTTTATTTCTTATTGTAAAAAATGTCGCAAAACATGTCTTGCAGAGATTAAATTGCTCTCTTGGAAAAAAATTTCTGTCTTAAAGAAATTAATTCTCTTTTACAGAATATTTACTCTTGGCGAGAAAATTGTGCGTCAACGCGCCCTAAATATTTTCTCTAAGGCAGACATAATTTCTCTATGGGAGAATATGAATAAATGTTTCGCAAAGAGACTAAATGTTTTTCCAAGAGCAAAAGAAAACATTTCTCACCAAGAGAGTAAATATTTCTCTAAGAGAAAATTAATTTCTCTAACGACATATTTCTGCTCCAAAAAAATTAATTTCTCTAAAAGAGAAATTAATTTTCTTGGAGCAGAAATATGTCGTTTGTTAGGGCGCGTTTACGCAGCAACTCGCCTTTGCATTCTCGCAGCTAGAATTTAACTGGAATGACAAAGGTGTGGTTGTCATGGCACCACGTGAACGTTATCTGGATTAGCTAAGACCGACATCGTTTGAGCAAAATGCTTGCAGCCTTACAATCCATGTCAATAAGATAAAGAATTCCTCCCGACGAAACAATTTTTCCAGTCACTTCTGAACCCACGCAACTAAAGTTTTCGTAGTGAGCCGGCGCAGCTAAAACCGTCGCCGATTCAGAATCTGCAGAAGCCGGCAACATTTAGCCATCTAGCACTTGCTTACACCAAGCAAAGGAATGAACAACGGAATTTCTTTGAACGAACCAAACAAGCCACGACCTCATTAATTATTGAGCGAAAATTTGGTACGTGCTCGTGCACCTGGGAGCATCTGTAATGGCTAAGAATATCACTGCCGCTGGATGGCGCCACGGAATTTTCGTTCGCTTTTCAATCGGTGATAGTGCCACTTTAATTATTGGCGCGTCCTGAAGCATTTGGGAGCCAGTTGTAAGTGTAATAACATCACTGCCGCTAGATAGCGCACAGTATTATCGTATTATTTTCAGTCGGTGATAGTGCCATTTTAAAATCTTTCTTAAGAGAAGCCATGATTGACAAGCATAACATTTTGATTTTGGACTCTTGGTTGTGTTTTCGTTGGTAGGATTGTTCGCATTTGCACCATCACATTCGGTGCATTTATAAGGCTTATCACCTGTATGTTTACGCAAATGTAGGTGTACAAGTTACTGAAAAACCAGAAATGCAAGCAAAGCACTTCTATTGTACGGTTTTACTTCGGTTTTAGATAACGTTCACGTGGTGCCATGACAACCACACCTTTGTCATTCCAGTTAAATTCTAGCGACTTCGAAAACGGATTTGTGGAGTATACTTTCGTGTGTGAGCAGCACCACGATTATTAAATTTGAATGTTTTCACCTGTGTGCAACAGAATGTGTATGCATTTGCCTTAAACAAAGCCAATGGTCGGCATTTTATTTGCCTGACTTAGCAGTAACTGGTGCATTTAAAGAACATTTGCGTAAATAAACAGATGAAAAACTTATCAATGCACCGAACGTGATGGTGTTTTTGGTTCTGCTGCATTCGCGCCCAGAAGCAAAAGCTTATAGAATCGTAAATTTAGAAAAATAGTCAATATTTGACGAACACACAGGCCAGAATCGATAATCAAATTGTAACGCCAGTCATTCTCAGTTATTTAGATATTTTAAACACGGAAATACGTATTTGTGTAAAACGAGTTTGTAAGAACATTTTCTCGCTAGACTCCCAATGAAAAGCAGGAATGAATAGTCGATTTACTTTAGAGGCCAATTACAACCACAGCGGCGGTGGCAAATCAGTCGAAAATAGCAGCAAAATTCATTAAATAAAACGATCGTCAAAACATGTGGCCTACGCCATTTTTGCGTGAATGAAGCGTTAAAAATTACGCATCAGAATAACAGTGCATTCCTTTTTCACGCTCCTTAAAGTATTCCTGCCGCGAATATACAATTCAGTGGCAAGAGCGGTGCGCAGCAGCGCACACGTCTGCTTCTTTCTCGCCAAGTGTGTAAATATTTTTGTAAGAGAGACATAATTGCTCTAAGAGAGAATTGAACAAATTTTTCGCAAAGTGGTTAATATTTCTCCAAGAGCATAAGAAATAATTTCTCGCCAAGAAAGTAAATATTTCTCTATAAACGAGATATTTCTGTAATAAACAATTAACATCTCTAAGAGAGAAATTTCCCTCCCACAGAATAATTCTCTGGAGTAAAAATTACTTTAAGGGAACATTTTTCTCTCTGCAAGAGCTGTTTTGTGACACTTTTTTACAAAAGGAGAAAAATAATAATAATGTCCGAAACGGCGCCCCATACAAGTCGTAGCCTGCTTAGTTAGCAGGAAGTTAAATAAATATACAAAAATCGCAATAAATTATTTATAGGAAAGAGGGAAAAAAATCAAACAGCGAAAATGACACACTATAGAAATGACGTATTACAGTAAGCAACCGTTACGCACTTAATTTCGTCGGAGTGACATGACCCGGATACGAATTAGCTACTCAGTCCGTTCCTAGAACACTAACATCACTCACTACCTCTGTCATAAAGATGGCTCACTTGAACCGCTGTTAACGTCACAGCAGTAATTAAGGCTGTGCTGATAATGCTTGCGGGATACGCAATGAAATCAAGAGGAAAAATAAAAAAAATAAACCTGTTTAAAACCAATTATAGTGAGAGTCGATTTGTTTTCTCTTGCGAATACAACAATCGATATGACTACTAATTGTCTAACACAAGTGAATAATTACAGCTCCTTAAAAAATACAATCCAAAAATCCAAATGATTTCTTGGCCGCGGTTCCACGACGCGTATGCAACCGTAAAACCAGTGGCCTCTTGCGTTTGTAGTTTTTTATCAGATGCGATGGCATGGCATGGTATGGTGGCGCACACCTCTCATTTAAAGACGAGCCCAATACGATTCTTCTATCGGTTTCATTTTTAAAACTGTAAGTTTAATTAAACCAACAGTGAACTGAATCAACATTAAAAATATTCTGCAGCGTTTGACCGTTTTATGACACGGCAGGCCTCCAAACCGTTTAGTCCCGGTGTTTTGAATATTGCATTTATCCGATGGCGACGTTGCCACACGTCACGACTGATATGCCTATGTAGGAACGTACACATCAGTGGGGCCGCGTGCTTACGTCAGTGATCTGTAGAATAATTTCAGGAAGTTGCCAGTCATTGGTCGTGGATGGATGACGTCAGTCGGCTGAAGAAAAAATAACGAACCTCGTACGTTTGCTGCGAACAAAATCTTTAATTATTTCTAGTGGAGGATTTCCCCAACGGATTCGACCCATTCGAACACCTAGAAATGTGCCATATAATCTGTGTGCAAAATTTGACAGAAATTCGATAATTCCTTAAAACGTTATAGCGTGAACACACAGACAGACAGACAAATCATTCGCATAAGAGTCTAAATCGACTCTAATAACCACAAAGGCTCAAGGAGGGATTAAATAAATATACGCAAATCGCTACTAATTATGCAGGGTGATTAGTTAAGTTGTAACCCAGCTAGATTGCTAAAATACTACTGAACGACATGTTTTGAGACCTGGGTGATGTGATGAGGCCAAGAGGGGCCAATGATTGTACAAGAAATTGATGACCTTGCCAAATGTTATCAAGGTCATTCAACTGCTGACTTCTTAAATACGCATCACACACAATCATTATAAATTAGGAATATGTAGGGAACAAAGAGACATTACCAACGCACAAATCAGAACAAAAATCGGACCAGATTTGCAGGACCTATGATGTACGTAAAATGGCTACTTTCTTTTCTACCCCTGACAGTAGGCGATGCTTCCCGGCACAACGGAGTGTTTCAATGGAATGGCATTCAGGGGTCGAAAGTAGTCGTTTTACGTCCGTCACAGATCCTGAAAATCTGGTCTGGTGTGGTCTGGTTTTGTTTTGTTTTTTGCATTGGTAATGTCTCTTTGCGCCCTACACATTCCTAATTTATACTGATGATGTGTAATGTATATTTAACAAGTTAGCAGTTGAATGATCTTGATAACATTTGGCAAGGTCATCCGTTTCTTGTCCAATCAGTGGCCCCTCTTGGCCTCAACACATCACACGGTTCACATAACATATCGTTCAGCAGTACTATAGCTATCAAGCCGGATCACAACTTAACTGAGCACCCTGTATAAAGGAAAGAGGAAAACACTTCAAAAAACGAAAATCATACAAGAAATAACATCGTACAGTGATCCATCATTTGCACTTAACGTTTCAATGAAGTGGCATGACCCGGATTCGAACTGGAAACCAATTCCGTCCCAAGATCACCGACATAAAGCCTCTATTGACAAGGTCACTCTTCCATTGGCATACAGATTATTCTCACTGAACTCGTTATGGCTACGTTCATACGTATGTAATCATTCATTGACCCTTTCTTTGTATTAGATTTTTTTTAAACGTTTAAGCATATTATGAAGTACGGATCTGTAAGCCTTAAAAAACTTCATGCTCCAAACGACAGATACAAGAAAAAATATGTGTAGCCATCAGTATCGCACTAATAAGTGTAATACAATCGTCGGCATCCCAAAAATACAAGCTGGGGCTTATTTTACACATATTACTACGACACGGATGGCTTACATGTAGTTTACTTGTATGTGTTCCTTTAGAACATTAAGTTTTTTTTTATGCCTTACATCCGTATTTTATATTCTTAATTGTGTTTTTAATACTAATATCTATTATTTTTTTTCTTCAGGCATATTAAATAACGTTGCGATTATCTCATATCAAAATTTTGTTATTTAATGTGCCTGAAGAAAAAAAAATATTGATATGAGATAATCGCGACATGAGATAATTGAGATGAATGCTGTTTGGAATAAACCAATCACAATAAAATATTGTTCGAAAGGCTCTCGTCCTTGTTAAGATTTACATTTTAAGCTATAAAAATGGAAACTCGGTTCATTGGTTCGATCTCTAGGTGAGAGCAAAATTTCCCCAAGAAGAAGAAGAACAACAACAACAAGAATATTGTAGCCCAATTAAAATAACGTTCCAATAGCGTTTTAAGCTATAAAACTTGAAAACCGGTTAATTGGTTCAACCTGAGGGCAAAGCGTCCTCCTAACAACAACAACAACAACAACAACAAATGGCCATGCTACGGAGGCCAAACGGTTTAATGTTGTCATTAACATTGTAGTAAAGTGCAATAGTTATGACATGACCCCAAATACGGAATTTCGTTGGGGTATGCTAATTCTGGGAGAAACTATGGGGTTTCAAAGTTTGACGTTTAACACTGCAGTTGAGGCTTACAAGGTTCACAAGCGGTCCTTGATTTGTTTTCGTTCTTCACTACTATGGCCGCAAGCATTCGTGGTCAAATTGACCCCTTTTTTTCCTTTTGTACCCTTATTAAGGGGTTTAAAGAGTCATTTTAGTTCCTGTAGAGGCATTGCTATATCGATAGGTGATTTAGGGACGGATTGGGTTGCCAGTGTTCAGCCTTTTTGTTATTCGTTTTCCTTCACCATAACTGCATGTGACCGCAGGGATTTTCATCACTAAATGGAGCCCTCATCACTGATGTGGCTTTAATAACGACTTAAGCGAGTCCTATTTACGCCAGTGGAGGAGTGTTCATGTCGATGAAGGCGTCATGTCAGTGACCTGGGGACAGATTGGATTGCCAGTTCGAATCTGGGTCATGCCACTTCGACGGAACGTAAGTGCATAAAGGTGAGATACGTTAGCAGTTTCGCTGTTTCGCTTGAATTCGTCTTTCCTTTGGACGAGGAATTAGTTTGGTGGCCAACATTTCGGAGCAATCGGAAACGGACAAAATTATTAGATATCATTCTTTCCTTCGTATAGTTATAAAAAAATTCTGTAGTATCCCTTCCGTCGAAAGCTGTAGTAATCTGTAGCTGAAGCCCGTGTTATGCAGTTGTGGTGTTGAATGCGCGGTTGGCAACACTGCTTACGTATGGTAGCTCATGTGTATATGTCTGTGTTCGACCAATGTAAGTTTCCTAAAAATTTTTACGGACACTGGATAATAAACGCTCAGCCATCATGTCTTAAATCCCCCTCCCTCCCTCCCCCCCCCCATGGTTAATGACCTCCCCTCCCCCTTTCTAATTACCACTTTTATTATGGAGCAGTGACATTTGCCGCCATATTGGCACCAGTATGGGTTTTGGAGGGCATAACTACAAGGTGCACTATATAAAAATGGAAGGAAAAACAACGGACGAGCGGATTTCTTAGACTTAAAATAACGTTGTTTTCTCCAACAACAAAAATCGCGCGTTTTAGGTCTAAGGAATCACTCTTCACAGCATCGGCTTCAGTATGACGCCCTTCTGTTTCTCTCTGATGTGCCCCTTGCAGCTAACCCATTAAGGCTCCAGCATAGAGTTATATACAATAATACTATGTCGTGTCACTGCTCTATATTGTTCATGGTTCATGCTAGTTCAGGCTCAAGGCGGTCCCGAAGCTGCACCTTCGAGCAGCATGCTGTCCTGGAAACATCCCCCATTTCTTCCTTCCTATACCAGATGCGCGTGGCCTTTTCCTTTTCTAATTGTGGCCTTTTCTAATTTAGTCGCCCTTTCTGTTCGCCCATCATGCAGAATTATTATACAGAATTTAATACTTTAAATCAGTGCCGAAACTGAAACCAGGATGAACTGTAAAGTTCTGAAACTCAAAGTTTTATCTTGATTTTAACCTACGCATGGCGCCATCTGTGCCACAAAAATGACACCAAGAAAATGTCTCGTTCGTTGTGTATTTCCTTTAAAAATTATGAATAGTGTTCAAACAAAAAGGATATCTGACGCAAAAGGGTCTTTGACCACGTATAGTTTTGTCGCCGGCTATTACCATGCAAACCCTATTTTCTCATTCCATCATTGGCACATTGTCTAGGTTAATAGGTTTTATTGTGTTTCAGCTCCCTACCACTCGAAACTACCACAATTCCACGAAGCGGGAAACAGTATCAACAGATTTTTACAGTTGCTTTGTGGAATTTAACGACGTCAGTCACGACACGGGTGTGAAGGACGAACGTCATGTAAACAATTTATTGCGACGATGAAGGAAATAATAGAGCTAAACACCTGATTATGACGAAACTGACATTAACGAGCAGTCCCAGATTCTGTATTATTCCGCAATAACTTAATTAACAACTGTTTTCAAGGTTAACGTAACTACACCCCTTGTAGCTATAAATCTAAGTAAAATGCTTGTCGATTACAACAAAAGACGTGTGCAACTAAGGGACCGGTCAGTATGTTTCGCTGGGGGAGGGGCAAAGCCGGGGGCAAGATTTTTTTAGCCTGTTTGTAGGAGGGGACCATAATTTTTAGTCTGCTTCGTGTGGGGGCGGTGGGAGGGAGAAGCCACATATTTAAATTTTTTTCGGAAGTGGATGCGTGCGACAAGCTCGACAGTACAGCTTTTACATCAAATGAGAAGAGGATCTCAGCTGGTCTCAAGTTTGCTAACTCCTCTGTTTCACCAACGTACACGCTCTCAACTCTATAGAGCAGTGACACGACGTAGTATTATTGTATATAACTCTATGCTGGAGCCTTAATGGGTTAGCTGCAAGGGGCACTGCGGAGAGAAACAGAAGGGCGCCATACTGAAGCCGATGCTGTGAAGAGTGATTTCTTAAGACCTAAAACGCGCGATTTTTGTTTTTGGAGAAAACAACGTTATTTTAAGCCTAAGAAATCCGCTTTTCCGTTGTTTTTCCCTCCATTTTTATCTAGTGCACCTTGTAGTTATGCCCTCCAAAACCCATACTGGTGCCAATGTGGCGGCAAATGTCACTGCTCTAAAGTTTTTTTCCACATTATGTTTGCAAGAAACTGACTGTATGACGTCACGTTTCCATCTACTACGAGTATAAAAACACGTAGAGAACCCACTCGTAACTCTTAACAGTACCTGTTTGAAGTCTCCAGTGTAATACCCACATGTTTTTGCACTCATAGTGCAAGGAAATGTGGCATAATACAGTCATTTTCCTGCAAACATAATGTGGAACAAACTATAGCACAAGACTGCGTAGATCGTCCCTCAAGTCTGGGGAAGGGGTGTTTGTTCATTCGTTGAAACTTGTTCAGTGAAACTTGTTGTGATAATCTGTGTGAACAAGACGTATTTCAAATTTGTGCACTGGCAGTTTTTGGTGCTTGTTGTTGTCATGTAACACCGTCTATAACGAAGATAAAAAGGTTTGTAGTAGTATAGAGTTTACAATGTAAAACTGCGTTATCAGACATAAACCACCAAAATTCGCAGCAAAATTCGCAGTTGGCTTCTTTCTTTTGGGGAAAATGTACGACTATTAATTATGAAACTTTTCATTACAAATGTTGTGGACGGGATAATGCAAAACAAGATCAAGAGCATCTAAACTTAAAATGTTTTGCGTTTTGAAGTAATTTAAAATGTCAAGGTCTAACATTTTACATGCCTCAATATTCATATTTTGTTGGTGTACTCTTTATGGGAAGGGGGGATGGTGAAAATATTTTCGTCTACGAGTAAGGGGGGGCCCATTAATTTTTCTACAGCCAGTGGGGGGGGGGGGGAGTCTGCATTTTTGGTATCGTGTAAAAAAAATTGTCCTCCCCCAGCGAAACAAAATGGCCGGTCCCTAATACGAATTGCGGTAGGCACCGGAACGATGACATCCGTTAAAAAATAATGTAACCAAAAGGTAGCCAACAGTCTTTCAGAATAAACCAACACTTTTTTTTATCGTGAAAACTGAAAAGGTGACGTTTCGCTAATATCGTTCCTGTTATCAAGTAAGAAGCACAACTGAAATCGTCAATCACAGGCTAAAATTATACCTTGTAGAAATCAATTTCGCTAATAGCACATTAGAAAGAAAAAATCACACACACTTATTCCGCAGGGGAAATAAATACGTTGGAGTGAATCCACAAAAGTGAAGCGCGAAAAAGATCTCCAAGAACATGGCGGAGTGACAGGATACAGGACGAAGAGCTAGAAGGTTTTTATGAAGACTTGACGGTGAAAACGCCTACTTTTAAAGTTCTTGGATAAATCAACATATTCTTTGAACTGATTTTTTTGAAGGTTTTGCAGTGTAATGATAGCCCCAGTAAATTCTGGAAATCAATTCTGGAATTGAAATCAGTGGTGGCTGATGCGTACCCTCAAACAAACAAGCGGCTACAGAGACTGCGTAGTCGCACCGGTCTTCTGTACTGTTCCTCCACTTCCAATGTTGAGGCGCACACCTCTATCATGCACTACAACAGCTATCTCTATGATACTAATCTAAAAGCGGTAGCCATCACAATTGTCGATTTAAAATGTGTTAGATTTTAGGCCTATTTTACATTTTAGGCGTAATTCTCAGCTTTTAGGCTTAATTTTAACCAGCAGTTTTAATTTCGTCAGTAGCAGCTAACAGATGTATGGATTGTATAGAATGCCTATTCATTTTTTCAACACGTTGCGCCTACAGGCACACAGTTTCAGTGTTACAACGTCACGCGCAACATAGCCTATATAGTGGTATCGTAGGGAAGTGACGAGAGAGACGCTGTTGATGAAGACTCGTAGCAACTTGACGTTGCCATGGTAACACGATTTTAGGCCTAATTTTCATTTTTAGGCCTAATTTTAAAAATGCAGTTTTAATTTCGTAAGTAGCAGATATAGGCCTAATGGAGAATTTGGTTCGACGGTAAGCCTATTCATTCATGCAACAATGCGACGAGACTATTTTAGGGTAAGCTAAAATCCATTTGTTTTTATTCTGTGTTACCTTAGGATTTTAATTCGCCGATCAAATGTTATTATTTAATTTAGTTACGTCGAAGAATTCTATTAGATACAAGGAAGTAACGATCTTTTAATTTGCCAAGTTATTTAACTAACTTTTGACACTGAATCTAACGTTGTAAACTATGGTCGTCAATATCTGGTACCGTTGCGAAGTTGAAAAAAGCGACGGACGGACAAAGTCAGTGCGCGTCTCCGCAACGACTCGCCTTTGCATTTTCGCAGCTAGAAGCTAGAAATCGTCTGAAATTCCAACATGGCGGCGGTTTTAGCTATGACGACTCGCAATGAAAACACTTAATAATGCGAGTTCAGAAGGGACTGTGTAAATTTTGTCAGGAGGAATTCTTTATCATATTGTCACGGATTATAAGACTTAATGCATTACTCAAACGACGTCGGATTTAGCTATTCCAGATAGCGTTGTTACCATGGCAACGACAACTTTGCCATTGTGATTAAATTATCGCTGCGAGAATGCAAAAGCGAGTTGTTGCGTAAACCCGCTCTAAGGGCTCGTTTACGCAACGAGACCTTCTCACTCGCCGAAAGCTATTTGCTAGGCAACCGTTATTTATTTACGATTAATTTCCCGGTTCTATTAAATGATTGCGGTAATAGACAACAAATTAATTGTATTATAAATAACAACACGGACAAAGAACAAAGTGCAACAGTCATTTTAAACATTGCTACAACATTGTTGCCATTTCACGCCATTTCCAAAATTTGCTATTCTCGCTGAAAAAACAGCTTCTAGCAATGGTCAAACGACGGTAGAATAAATAGCTAATCGTAGCGAGAATTCAAAATCCAACATGGCGTCCATTTCGGAGTTATCGATTCGAAGACAAACCTTCGAATACCGGTATTCAGAAATCTGTCCGTCGTCGTGTACTGCAGTAAAAATTGTTTTCTTGTCGTTATAAATCGACGCAGTCATGTTGCAAGCATCGTACGTCGCGTCGCGAGGCACGAAGAGAAAATTTGCGTCCGCGTTGTTGCCATGGTTACTACGTATAGACAACTTGAAAGCCGCATTCTCCGACAAACGCGAGAAGCAGCCAGCAGATTTAGTATTAACCAAGTAAAAACTAGTAAGCGAGAAAATTGTCGTTGCGTAAACCCGGCCTAAAAGTCTTCTCAGCCGGTGCGGCTGTACAGAGGACTGAAACGAGGCCTAACAATGCCACGAACGCGCATACTTATTTTATTTGCTTGATTTATACTAATAATTTTATTTGCTTGATATTAGTGTGCTCGAAGCTTCAAGAAACTTGTGTGAGCAACAAGTAGCTACAGTATAGTTAGTTATAAGAATAAAGTTTTTATATGTGGGTAGAATTCTATAGTTAATACTAAAAAAAATAATAATACAATGTTAACAATACGCAATATACACAAAATACAAATTTTTTTTTATTTATTATTTTTTTTTATGTACTATACCTTTTTCCAAATAAGATTTTTTTTTACTTTCTTTTAGTTTTCCATTTTTATTTTAAAGTGCAGTAACTCCTTCGGCCATTTATTAAAAATTGTTTGGTATGTTTCTTAATTTGTTGTAGTATTCGGTATCAAAAATCGTTATGTTGCTGTTCTGAGTTTTATCCTTTTTTCGGCATTATAATTTTTATGTTTATTTATTAAGTACTTTTTCATTATTACAATTTAATCCCTCAGTTGATCCACTCCTAAAATTTAATTTTAACGGAATATTTCTTTTGTTGCAATTTTTGTCGCTCCCAAATAAGACCTTGGCAATTCTATTTTGAATCTTTTGTAGTCTATAATAATAATAATAATAATAAGTTTATTGCTTACATTGCTCAAATAATAACTTGTGTGAGTTACAATAATTACGTAATACACACAACACATGACACATAAATCAATATTTGATTAATAAATAGATGCATGCATGAATAAATAATATATACAATTTATGGATTGTTAGTAGTGTTAGTTTTATTAAGTTTTATAACTTTTTATAAGTTCATCTACTAATTGACTTTTTAAGTAATGTTTGCTTTGAAAATGTAACATATATTTTTCTTGTTTGGTTTGGCAAATGTGTATGGTAAGTAATAATCTTTTTTTTTTTTACCATATGCATTGTTTCAACAGGGTAACTTAAATCTTTGTGATGATACTCTTAAACGCAAACTTTTTGGTTTCATAATAAGTTTTATATGTATTTATGTAATAATTTTGAGGTATTATGATATAGTCTCTTAATTCATTTATCTTTAGTATTTTATTATAAATAAAGATATCATTTGTTTTTTCCCTTCTTTTCCAAATAACACCTTAACTAATTTATTTTGCACTTTTTGCAGTGTCATTATTATATATTCAGAAGCAAAGTCATAAATTTCGATTCCATATCGCAGAATGCTACCTATCCATGCTTCAGAGAATTTCTTTTTATTGCATAGAACATGTTTTACGTTATATAGTTTTGGTATCATCTAAGATTTATGATCAGTTTCAATAATAATAATAACAATAAATAATAGTTCATTGTTAAAAACAGTAGGCCTCTACAAATTCGTTCCTCCAACATTTAACAAACTTATATTAAAGATTATTTTTCTGAGAAACAGTTCTGGTTTGAATAGAATTTGTTTTGTAGGAACGTAAAGCGCTAGCAACATCTGTGGTGCAGACCTGTTTATGAATAGAGTCGGGACGTCAAGCCGGATATGTGTGACATCATCAGTTTTATACAGAAGCGTAGGAATATCATCCATCATACGTTTCTTTTCCGGTGACAATGAATATTGACGTCATACCGACTATCGTTGATTCGCTCCAAACCTGTCGTTTCGTGCGTAGAAGATGAGGAAGTTAATTTTGAGGAGGAGCTCGTCTCTGTGTTGATGATTCCACGGAGTTTTTGTTTTTGTTTCCATCATCGGAGGTGGACTGACGTCATTGGCTCGGTCGCACAACGCCTCCCCGGGCGCGCCCGCGCCCCAGCCCAAAAAAATCGTCAGATCCGATTATGCAAGCTAAAGTGACCCTAAGGTTCCGAATTTAAGGCTAAATAGATCCTAAAGTCCAGGGCCGTAGCTACAAATTTGTTCGGGAGGGGCAACTCAGCATTTTTACACCAACGCCCCCCTCCACCCCCCCCTCCACTAAAAAGATTATTACGATGGTTGATGCCCTTGCCGCTTGCTGATTTGTGTGGGAAAAATGTAAAATCTTTAAAAATGTTCTACGGAGAGCAAGGGAAAGAGCAATATTTTGTTTACTTCGGGGGTGGGTTGACGGTATTTGCCTGTGTTGCACGAACGAAC
>JAHWFP010027050.1:16499-44522 GCA_023313725.1 Lithobius niger
CCCCCCCCCCCCCCCCCCCCCCCAATCAACAAAAAAATTCTTCAGATCCCGGTTATGAGAGCTAAAGTGACCTACAAGGTTCCGAATTTTAGGGTAAGTTGGTCCTAACGTCCAGGGTCGTAGCTAGAAATTTGTTCTGGGGGGTAATGCAACATTTTTACGTCAACGCCCTCCCCCCTCCCTTCCACACAAAAAATGCATGTTTTTCTAAATCTCTAGGTGATATTGTACATGTAACAAGGTTAAACTGGCCTGCTTTTCCTTATCTGGCTCAAGATTATCACGATGGTGCATGCGCTTGCGAATTTGTTTGAAAGAAAAATGTCAAAATCTTTAAAAAAAATTTGCAAAAAGTGGAATAAAAAACGCATTGGTCTAATTTCACCCCCTTTAGCTATGCCCCTGTTAGTGTTTCGAATTTGTAGACAAAACTATCCCCAACACCCTTAAAGAAAGAAGAAAGAAATTAAGCGGAAGCATATTGTTGCTTTGAAATATAGTTTTGGACAAAACTAAATTTAAACCAAAAACAATAAATTGTAAGCAAAAAACCCGCCAAGTTTCAGCCATTGAACATCTGTGATATCAAAAACGAGCCAAGTTTCCACTCATCAGACATACAACGCAATTTTAAAACTTGGCTCATTGCAAGCCTTTTTTTTTTTTACTTGAATAGTTCGGCTATATCTTATTTTTTCGAATAAATATATATACAGTGAATTTTATCGAAATAATGTTAAAGATTTTGTGTTACAATATCTTTTGTTTGAATCAATTTACAATAAAGTTTTATAACTCAGATGGTGGCGTTTTGTTGGACTACTGCAGACTAGCGTGGTGTACAGTAAACTATTGCTTTTAGTGTGATGCATAACGGAGTATGATTATTTGTGAACCCTTCCTGACGTTACAAAAATCGGAATCTACGCGATTTGCTGCTGAGTTTTGCAGTTCGTAAATAGTTTGTCTTAACCGAGAGCAGATTGATCGTCGGAGTTACCGATTGATCGTTTCACCTTTGATGTTGTTATTTTGCTTCGTGTACATGAAACAATAATGAAACAGCAACAAGAACAACAACAATGAACTAGCGCTTATTTGATGCTGGTTGTTTGTGCATCTTGGGTCTTCCAAACGAAAGGCTTGCAATGCGCCAAGTTTTAAAGTTGCGTTGTATGTCTATACCACGCGCAACGGCTGTTTGCTGTGACGTGCATATCACGTGATTGGGCTAGTCCAATCAGACGGCCAAACAGCCGTTGTTCTCGTTCGTCATTGGCTAACTCATGGTGACGTCACAGCAAACAGCCAGTGCGCATGGTTTAATGAGTGGAAACTTGGCTCGTCTTTGATATCACAGGCGTTCCATGGCTGAAACATGGCCGGTTTTTTTGCTTTCAAGTTATTGTTTTTGGTTTAGATATCATGGTAGCTGCGCCTAACGTGATTTTTTTGTTATTTATGATGTTCGGGATTCTTTACATTTTTCGTTGTAACCTTGCTGAAGCTTTACTTCTGGAATTTACAACATTTTCGGTGTTGATTTTTTCTCCTTTTGGTCACAATAAAAAAGATAAAATGACAATCCTGTATAATTACGTCATAACGTTGCTCAATCCCTCAGCCGCCATCTTGTGGGGGGGGGGGGACGTTATGAAGTAGTTACAGGATTGTTATTTTTATCTTTTTTATTGTGACCAAGAGGGGGACATATACCTCGAAAATTAAATACTAGTGTTTAAATTTTTTGATTTTATGGGTTCCCCTACTTCTAGTCTACCACTCCCATCTTCCTTTGCACACATCCTCAACTCCAATTTGGCGGCTTCCTGGTGAAGTGTTCTGTGGTGTTGTATCCTGGTGTTTTACCTTTTTACTTTGAAAATGGCGAAATATGTTTCTCTCCGAAGTATTAGATGCCTTTTTTATTCGTGTAATGCGTAGTGCTCCATGCGTATATATTTTAAATTAATCATCACAACTCCGCAAAGGTGTATGATCTTGACTAACGCCACCCCTCTATTCTGGATAGCTGTGCACTGTGCAGACTGGCATATAGATCAGCGTCAAGTGACGTCATATTGGCTACAAGACAGATACCTGCAAGGGGCACTAGATTGAAATGGTGGGTTAAACCACAGCCACCTACAGTAAAGGCCGGATCAGATCAAGACAAATTAGGGAGGTAAAATCAACCATTGACATAGAAGGAAGCGCACGCTTTCTAGGTGCTGCCATCTCTAAACCAAGCGGCGAAATTTCAAACTAACCGACCAGGGTTCCAAATTCTGTCAACAGATGACGCTACTTGGCAAACTTGCCGCGTTGTTATTTTATTCGCCATTTTGCGGAGCATTGTTGGAGGCAAAGATGATACGGTCTTTACTCTAGGTGGCTGTGGTTAAACAACGGCACTTCTAGCCAAGCCAGTGCTTTGACAGTGGATTCCGTATAAAAAACCGTTGTTTTCGCCAATCCCTTATGCTACGAGGTTGTAATCGGAAAATAAAGATTCCTCTTGCTTGAAAATGTCAGCAACTGCCAACAAATCGACAAAAATCGCGCGTTTTAGGCCTAATAAATCAAGTCTATAATAGCATTGGCTCAGTAAGACGCTCTTCTTTTCCCCCACCAGTGCACCTTGCATCTAACCCAGTTACTGGCTCCACCATAGAGTTATACACAATAATACTACGTCGTGTCACTGCCCTATTCTTGGTGCATCACAATAAGGTGTCGTTATTAGTCCTATATTGACCTTGATCATTGTTAACAAGATACGTCGTGTGTGTTAGTATCCTTACGAAGCCCATCATCTTGTAGAAAAGACGTCTTTCTTTCGCGAGAACCCACCTATACGTTAATCACTGCGGGCAGACGCGATCAGGTTGTGGTTGTAATGACGTCTGACGTGTACGTCAACGTGTCGAAAAGCCACATACACACTCATACACATACCTCTTGGGGGTTACATCTTTCATGGGGCATATTTTGAATATTCTGTTTCTTATTGTTTGGAGATTAGTGTTTTTGGAGATTCCCCCTTCCCCCCTGTATTGTGTGTGTTGTAGTGGATTTTTGGGAAGGGGCGGTTCATGCTTGTCTGTTCCTCCCATTTTATTCGTTTTGAGTTTTGTGTTTGGAAAACTCATCTTCACGGACTAAATCTCAATGGTTACGTGGTGGCTATAAGTGTTAGCCATTGGTCACTCAAATCGGTTAGCTACTAAGGGGTTTAAGAGACATACACACACAAAAAAAAATGCATAAAAACAAAATAATACGACTGATTCGCTGAGATATGACAAAGACCAAGTAAGTGAAGTAACTCCCACCAGCTATGTGAAAGCCAAATTAATTGATAAATAGGTGTTGATTTTGTCGTTTTAGGCCTATAGTAAAAGTAAGCACTCATCACACTAAGAATCTAACACGGCCAGTGATATATCATACTAGAATGTCGGAAGTGTTATGAAACCCAATAATTTTCTGCCATTCAAAGTCAAGATTTTTGCTGCTATTCACTTTGGATTACCAACTTCAATCACTCAACCGTAATCATACACGTAATCATTCACACCACACACTGTCAAACCACAGCCAAGCGGTTCCGTCAGCTGCCAGCTGTGCAGACTAGATATATTGGTTCAGTATTAATGATCATAACAACTGCGCATTAATGTTCGCAAACATTACATAATATCAAGAATTACATGACCATGGTGGGGTCCAAAATCTCATGATGAATTTCCCTGATTTTTCCAGGTTTTCCAGACCAATTCTGACATTTTTCCCTGATGTTTTTTCGGTCGGAAGAAGATGCTAGAAATTTTTTTCTTCACATTTCACTCAAATCGCAATAACTGCATCTCATGGCTTTGCTAAGTCAAAAATAGCACCGCCATAAATGGGACTGGTCAAGAGTGGGAATGGCGTTAATCTGAACAAAACGAAACCCACTTAGGCCTAACACGTAACGACGCATATTATTTAGGCCTATATAATGAGTTTTTCCTTTATCAGAATTGAAACAGAAAGGACATGATAGTTTTAGCTGAAATAAAGTGAAGGTTTTTTAGAGGTTAAAAAGTGAAGTACGAATAAGACAATCTTTATTGAGGAAAATGACGTTCCGAAAAATCTTGAAATTCCCTGAAGCTCAGTTATATGTTTATAAAATTTCCTGATATTTTCCCTGAATTTTCCAGGTATTACAGGTAAAACACCACTCTGATAAAGGGAAGCTTTGCTTCTTTGGAATATTTTTCTCAGTTCTCATTCTGTTACCGGCGTCGCCGCTTTCGTACGCCATCGTGCGGCAAATCTTGGCACTATACGTACCGTAGTTTCATTTGCCACAAGAGGGCGAAACTGTTAACAAGCGACAATTTGTAAAGTTAATTTTGATGGATGGAGTGTAATGCAAATATTATTTTGATTTAAAAAGTCCTATTTGGCGGCTCTCCTGACTAGCCGGCTAAAACTGGTTTCTTTTGCCTATGAAAACTTGCACAACCTGTCAATTTAGCATTCATTATCCCAATGGATGAGTCTTTCCTGGAGGTTTCTTAGTTGCATGCAGCACCTGGCTCGGTAACCCCATCGCGCCTGCGCGGCATAGTCCTCCTCTATAAAAGTGATAGCACTGAGGCTTTTGGCATTTAGTTTCCTCTCAATACATCAGGCGGTGACTCAAGAAGGGATGCAGGGCGGGTTTAGGTTATGGATGTTTTCCTAGGCAAAAGAAACAATTTTTAGCCGGCCAGTCAGGATAGCCAGCAAAATGGACTTTCTTATTGCTGCTGAATATATATCCATAACCTGTTAATTTAGCATTAACAGGAGACCTCATCAGAGTTAGGTGGTGGGGACCGCCTTGACGGGCGCCCTGGTTTTCGACCAGGCTGTCCCCCAAAAAATTTAATAAATTAAGCACTTTATTCTGAACAGATGATGAGACAGGAATCTGGGTCTCTTTCGGAAAATGTGGTGGCCCTGAAAAGGACCGTTGCTTTAACTTTGAAGGTCTTGCTTCCGTCTTGAGGAAGACTTGCTTCTGCTTCGTTCTGAGTGCTTAAGGGGGTTGACCACAGTCCTGGCTGCGACGATTGGTCCCTGCCGGTGTAGTCCATCTGCTTGTCTTAACATGTCCCTGAGGTACTGTGACGTGAAGGTGGCGGTGTTCCGCCAGGATGCTGATGCCAAGATGTCTTGGGTTGGGATGGCATTGTGGTGAGCACATGATGTTGATATTGCTCGGAGCTAATGTGCTGTCAGTCTCATGTTCTCGTCTTTGCCATCGATGGTGTCGTATGTTGCATGGATTGTTTTCTTTATCCATTTTGATATCAATGCGGCTGAGGTTTCCCCAGTGGATGAATCGACGGCTAAGAATAGTTGGTTTCTTTCTTTACGTATTTCCTCGTGTGTTGCTAGGGAAAAACGTAGAGCTCGTACAGGGCAAAGTTAGCGTTCTGGTTTATTTCCAAGGATGCTTGTCAGTGCAGGAATCATGATGGGATTTGAAGGTTCAGAAGGTTTTTGAGTTTTTTGCTCTGAAGTTCGTTCGTGGGATTAGAGTTGCAGAATTGAAGTTTGGGCCAAAAGAGCAGTATGCTGGGTCCGCTGATAGTGCTTATATGTCGCTGCAGCGAAGGCTTGCGGGAAGGGTTACAAGGAAAACAATTTTCCGTGTCATGAGATTAAGAAAGCTGTCTTGCATTGGTTTGTATGGGGCTTGCATTAAGGAGTTAAGGACAATGGGCAAGTCCCAGTCGGGAAAGAATCTTCTTGTTTGCTGCATCGAAAAGAGAGTTCAATGCTGATTGGTAGACGAGGATGATTGAGCCCTTTAATTCTTCCTTGAACAAGTCGTGAGGAAATTTAGTAGACTTGGTAGAGGGGGGTCCATTGGAATAATTCCCCTTCTGAGACACCTATGAAACCATCTTGTCCAGTGGCTGCCATACATTCTGTTTGTTGAGTCTCTGGTTGCTTTAGAAGCGATTCAGTTGGCCTCATCTTGATGAATTCCAGCCTTCTTGAGGAGTCTGATGATAGAAGCCACCCGTGAAGGTTTAGAGTAGCTAAGTTTTGGTGAAGTTTGGATCCTTTCTGTTGTGACAGAAAATCTAGTCGAAGAGGTAGGCTTCTTGGGTGTCGACTATGAGGTTCAGAAGATGTGGAAACCACGCTGCCGATGGCCATAGTGGAGCTATTAGGAGAAATAGACTTCGAAATTGTTCTACCTTTTGCCGCAATTGTGGAAGGAGTTTGAATGGTGAGAAGAGGTATGCGTAAAGGTTCTGTCATGGGTATGTTAGTGTGTCTAGTGCTATGGCTATGGCTTAGTGCTGTGGCTTTTTCGTCCGGAATCGGACTGATGAAGTGGGGAAGTCTGGCATTGTGCCTTGTGGCGAATAGGTCCAGCAATGGGGTGCCCCAGATGTTGAAGAGATATTTGCAGGTAGATTTGTTCAGTGTCCATGCCTGTGGGAGGATTCCTGTGAGATAGAGATTCTGCAATTCCTGTTTCCTGGGATATGTAGAGGCAACAGGGTGACGTTGTTCTGTAAGCCGAAGTGGAAGATGGCCGAGGTGATCTCGTGTAGTTTCCGTGATTTTGTCTCTCCTTCCTTCTGGATGTATGTGATTGCTGCTTGGACTTGTACTATAAGATTTCTGACCTGTGGGCGAAAATGTTGGAGAGCTAGCAGGATTGCTTTTAGTTCCAAAATGTTGATATGTTCCACATCTTGTGGGGACCACAGCCCTGAAGTTTGAAGGTGGTCCATGTGGGCTCCTGAGCCTTCTTGGGAGGTATTTGTGAAGAGTAGACGGTCTGGAGTTGATTCGTGAAGGGGAACTGACTGTGCCAGATTCATTGGGTCTGACCACCATAGAAGAAATTCGAGGGAGAAGTCTGGATCCAGTTTCCGTTTGTGGTCTGGTTGATCTTGGTTGAATTTGTCGATCCGGTGGTGGTGAAAGGGTCTGACCATCCGGCAACCGTAGGGTATAAAAGCTGCCATGGCGTCCAATTTCCTGATGAGCGATTTTAGTTCCCTGGGTGAGTGTAGATAGGTTGTTGTTGGAAGCGTCGTCAGTGTTCGATGAGGTCTTCCATTGTCTCTTGGGAGGGTGTACTGTTGCAGATTTTAGATTGAATGCAATGCCTAAAAGAAGATTTGTGCTGGTGTTATTCGGAATTTTGGAAGATTTATTCCGAATCCTAACTGGTTGAGAAGATTGATTATGAGGTTATTGTCGATCTCGAGTTGTTGAGGGTCTTGGGAGTTCAGTGACCAATCGCCGAGGTATGCACTTGCCTGGATTTGGTGTTGGTGTAACTTGGCTAGTGCTGGTTTCAAAATTAGGGTGAAAATTCTTGGGGCATGGGAAACATCTGAATTCGTAGATGTTTTGGTTGTAAAGGAAACAAAAGTGGTGGCGAGATTTGGGATGTAGCGGGACGTGGAGGTAGGCATCCTCTAAGTCGATTGAGACTGTCCAGTCGTTTTTCTTGAGAGAAAGTCGGATTGTTTCTAGGGTTTCCATCTTGAAGTGGTCATTAGAGATGAACTTGTTTAGGGGTTTCAGGTTGAAAATTAGTCTATTGCCTCCTGATTTCTTCGGGCGTAGGAAAATCGAGCTGTAACATCCTGGTTTGGGTTGCGGCATTCTTGAATAGCTTTTTTGTTCAAGAGTTGTTGAACCTCGGACATAAGGTCGTCGTGCATTTGCCAATTCCATTTCCCAATTCCATTGCCAAAGCGGCGAGCTTGTTAACGGCAGCATGGAGTGAAAGGTCGGCCGAAAGCCGTCTTGGGTTAACGAGAGTATTTCCTTGTTGTTCGTTATGAGTTGCAAGGCCAGTAGGAAGTGCACCAGGCTTGATCCTACCGGCAGGGACGAAAGGTGTGTGGCGTCATTGTGCTTTCCGAAAGGAGCTCCTGCCCCCTGGTGATGAGTAGCAGCTTCTGCGGTCGGGAGTTGCGGCTCTTCTGTGTTGGCCCTTTATTGAGCAGGGCGTGTGGAAACATGCTGGCTGGTCCATCCGAAAGGATTGGCTTCGACGTTGCAGTTGCTTCCTTTCGTTCCTGTTGTTTTCGGGTGGTGGAGGACGTGGCTTGTTCCAGTTGTCCGTGGAAGATTGGTTTGGTGGCCTGGATTTCTTCTGAAAAGGCCGTGGACCGGATTGGTCGAAACGGACGAATTTTGGCTTTCGAGAAATGTCGAGATGAGAGGCGACAGTCGAGAATCGGAATAATCCCGCAAACAGTGTCTCTGTCTTGTGGATGGGTTGGTTGCGGAGGTAGTGCTTCATTGATTCGTTGAGATTTGCGGCCGAATGTAATGCTATCTCATGAAGAAGGAGAACGCTGTTGAAAACTGTTTTTGTTGCCCAATTCATGGAGTGGTAAGTAGCAAAGCTTTTTGAAAGCACTGTGAAATGAGGGAAGAGGGGTTCATGGTTTCATCGTGTTCAGGACCGGCCGAAAGCTTCTAGCAGAGTGCATTGACTGCTGTATTTAGGATGTCAGCTTGGGAAGCGGCGCGGAGGCTCATCCGAAGGCATCTGTCAATGTCGTAGAGTATGTGGGTCGGGACTTCAGCCTTTTGAGGAATTGAAAGGGACGCTCCAAAGTCGAGTTTCACTTCAGCATTAAGAAATTCACACTCTGGGTACGTGACAAAGTTCTTCGAGTTTGTCGAGCCTCACCGAAGGCACATAAGAAGCTCGTCTCTTTCCCTGGTCGTGGTGGTGGAGAGTCTTTGTCCAATTCAAGATCGTCACTTTTCCCGAGGAGAGAGCTGCCGTTGCGTAGGAGACAGGTTAGTAGAGTCGTCGATTGGCCTAAAAGGTTGCGGGGCTTGGTATCACGGTCATGTAGAGCATACCCGAATCCAGTCTTGAGCCCACGATTGATGACGGGTGTATCGGCAGACTGAGGGTTTATAGGGAAGACAGTCAGGGACAAGTTTCTTTGACCGTCGTCAGAAGATGGATAGTTGGTGCCTGAGTCGTCGGGAAAATGAATGTGCCTTGCAGGGTTCCCAGACAAAAGAAGATTAGGTTACGGATGTGAAAGTTGAGAGTTGAGAGTTGATCTACTTTTTAAAACTATTGCTCTATTTATATTTACAACTAAATGGAGGAATAATTTTAAAGTCAATTTAATACTTTACAATTAAAGTTTTGTCACGCCATAATGATACTTTTTTCTGAGACTGTGAACAAGCCACCACATTTTTTTGACCTTCCAGATTCCATAAATAGAGATTTGCAGCTTATGTGACTGACTGACTTCGTTCTGCGATCAACAAATTTTATTTTTTTCAGTTGCAATAGCAGACACTTATTGCATTTATTTTGCGGTTATTATTATTTGTTTATTGAATTTAACAACTCCGTAATACATAAGGATTTCCCAAAACCAGGCGTGATTAATCGATGTAGACTTGTAGTTGCCCCTTCTGTACTGTCTACATTTCATTGTCCGATATTGTATGTCATTGTATTGTATTTTTACGGTTGCGTTTCTTCCTGTAGTGGTTAATTTCAACGATCCAATGTTATTAATTCATTGAATATGTCGAGAAAGCTTACTCCCTAAATGGAAGCGACGATGTTTTAATTTGCAGTGTTTTTTAAAGTCCATTTGAATACTACTGAAAAAGGCGACGGACGAACAAAGTCGTTGCTATTCAAAGCAAAGTTGTTGCTATTGAAAAGTCCTTGCTATAGTATTCCCAGGCCTCGGCTACACCGAACACAAAAACGTGAGACTTGTGAGCTCTTGCTTGAGCGTCATTCAAATCGTACGTATTTAAGGACGTGTTGTAATGGTGCGTCTGCCTGGGCACACATGTAGTTACAGCACTCTGGTTAGCCGAAAGTGTACTACTATAAAGATCGGTGGTTGGCATAAAGAGCGAGTACGAGCAATCGCGTCAAGTTGACAGTCACATTAAAGGGACACCCGGCCTGCCTTATAACAGCTACACGCAGATCGCCACCCGCGCATTACCGACGCCAAGGTCGGCTGGGGTGGCAGCTGCGTTCCTCGCAACGGCATCAAGTTTAAAGATTGTGTCGTCACAAACCGGAATGATTCTCGTATTTTAACATCACAATTTATAATTTTCTAGGCTAGTGGCTTATAATTTTGCTGCGGTGATCTATTGGAATAATTAATTTTAATTTTTACCGTATTAGTCTTTTAGATTTTTTATCTCATGGTAATTATTAGAAAATTAGTATATGCACACACAGAGATGAAATGTCATGATTGTTGTAAGCGCGCAACGCATCATATACGTGTAGGATACAGTAAATAAAGTTAACCATTATTCAACAGGAAATCTGCTAGACGCCACATTTTAAAACGGATTTTTACCAAAGGATTGAATAACGGTAAGGAAATATACCTTTGGGGTCGGTGGATCTAGAAAAATGGCGCTGGGAGGTATATCCCTTTAAACTCAGCTCAGGGAATGGAAAGTTACCAACTGAGCAATAAAGACAAAAGACCGTCCGAGACAGCTCTCTTTCTTGGTCGAACTTAACACCATTCAAAACCTGATCATCATATGTTGTTCCTCTTGCAATCCAGCTTCCTTTACGCCTAAAAAAATGTATCCTAAAGCCCAAACCAGAATGGCTGCTTGCGGTTGCATGCGGCGTCGTAGGATGGCACACCAAAGACGTCATTATTGGTCCATAAAAACAACGCCAACCATACGATTGCACTGCAATTATGACCTTGTATAGGCACGTTCGCACGAAATGTCTTCTGTCTGGCCAGGGCTTAACTCGTTAAATTCGACTTAACTAAGACCGCTAACAATTAATTAAGTAGTTCTTGGGAGTGGTACTAAAAAAAAATGACGTAAAGCAGGCAGTGTTTTTTTTTTACGTTTCTTTTTTTTTGGTATTTCAGATGCGGTTTTTTTTTTTTTTTTTTTTTTACCTAACAAAACAAAACCAGTACTTTACTTTTTTGTCCATAAGTAGGAATGATCTGTATTTTTGTGTTTTTATTATTTTTATTTTTGACGATAGTCAATTTTTGTCTTGAATTGGTAAATGTGTAATTTGATATTTGTACTTTTTTTAAAGCACATACTAGCGGTAATTGTCCAGTTTAATTTTGTGTAAGTTTTTAAAAAACTGCCCTTGAGGTCGGCCACCTCCATTCTACTTTATTCCAGATTTTTTTTTTCTTAATCCCCATTTCTTCCCTCAAGAAATCATGAATATTTTTAATAATTTTGACGTGCATTTGATGATGCGAATTTGCTAATATATATATATTTTTTTTAAGGATGGCATGCTGTTAGTGGTTCACCCCGACCCTTGCATGTCCACTTTGCTCTTTCAAATGGAGCAAAGAAAGTCATTTTATTATTATTATTTACATATAGCTGTGGAAAACAATATCTGTGTTTTAATTACAGGGTGATCGTGCAAAAGTTGCACATTTGATAAAAGACATTCTTTACATCAAAGTTTTTAGTTGTGAACGCCTCTTGTGAATACCTCTGAACGACCCTTAAATTTGTTTCGAGGCGTTCGTGTGAAAGAAACAAAGGCTTGATGTGGTCATCGGCTCCAGGAAATGTTTGATGAAAGGGCTGATGCGATATCGGAATTTCTTTTACTTGCTGACAATGTCATAAAAAACGTTTCATGCGCCCAGAAAAACACTTAATTAATTTTTAGTGGCCTAACCAAACCTAACCTAACCAACCCTAACAAATAGTGGCAGTAAATTTCCAAACTTTCAGTGATGCTATCAAAAGTTTACATTCTTTCCTAGCAACGGCCTTCCGAACGTGAACAGCTTGCTGATTGGTTAAAGTCGATAGGGCTATTTCGAAGCATCATGCAACGTCGAATAGGAAGACTGCGTTTCGTAGCAACTTACGAATCCTATCTTACGACACAGTGGCCAACCTTACTCTAAATGTAAGCTAATTAACCCTGTTTAAATTCGTTTAATCTAATTCTAAAGCAATTACAGTAAATTAAGTGACTGAACTGAAATGGAAATGAGATATTTTCTGTTAAGTTGGGGTTTTTCGTTATGATGAGGCCCTGTTCCAACGCGGCAAAATCCCAATTCTATGGAATGAGTTTCGAGTTGTACACTCCCCCGCATACGTTTTGCTACGCTTTATTTTCTCCTGATGATATTTATTACTGCAGAAATATTTGTTTGTGAATGAAGGAAAACCTTATTGTTTCATTTCCTTTACTTCATATTTTTTAAAATTTGTTGTGATATGCCAAAGTTCTGTACGAAGATCCTGTTTGAACTGGTCGGTTTAAACATACATTCAGCCAATTTACAACGAAAAGCGAAAAAATAAAAGTTTTGTTTTGCGTAAAAACGGAAGAACAAGCTGTCAACCAATATATCCTAGCCGATAAAACCTATCAGGGTGTATTTCATACCAAAGGAGTTGTTAGTGTTTATTAGTTGTTGGTAATAATTTTTCGTAATTTAACATCCAATTTTTTAATCTAGTTTTAATTCAGTTAGTTAGTTATATTTAGCCAGTTTAATTTAATTTTGGGTTCTATTTTTCTATCTCTTTTTTGAATTTTATGTTGGCCATTAGTAGACCCAAGAACATTGTAAATCAAATATCCAGTTTCGCTCATATCAGCACTTGCAACACGTAACAGTCGATAAAAATTGTCTACGATAAAACAAAAATAACTGAATGCATAATCCGACTATAGACGCAAAATTAATGCATTTCTTTTGCTGAAAGTATCAACAGATTCGACTGAAAATGAAAAAAAATCTGTTTGTGACTGGATTTCATTCATTTTTTTTTAATGAAAAGACTCCGAATTCGTAAAATCGAACAAACGAAAAATGTTAAAATAAGTAGGCCTAATACGTTTTGTTTCTTCCTGTCGAGTTTGAATTCTCGGGCCTTTCACTGGGAAATTAAAAACGACCTGCAAAGATGGGTTACCCGAAACGTTAAAAGACACAAGAATAATTTTTTTTTAAATAAATAAAACAAAAATAAAGAAAATAACAGGGTGGCGTTCTGCCTGGAAAACCGAAAAAAAAACGGGAAAATTCAGGGAATATGTCAAGTCTGGGAAAAGTCAGGAAAAAATCAGGGAATTTGATGAGATTCAGGGAAATTCAAATCTATTTCCTCTATAAACATTAGCTAATTCGTGAATTTCACTTTTTACTTCTTTTTACTTCTGTATTTCAGCTCAAACTGTCATATTCTTTTTGTTTCATTTCTGATCAAGCAAATACGCCTTAGTCCTAAGTAATACGGCTCATTAGGTGTTAAGTTGCCTTTCTAGTTTTTTTTTTCCGTTTACGGCATTCGACTCTTTACCAGTCCCAGTTACGGCAGTAATAATTTCGATTTAAGAAAGTAATGCGATGTAGTTATTGCGATTTGAGTAAAATGCGAAAAAAAATTCAGTACTGGATCTTCTTTCAACGAAAAAAAAAACATCAGGAAAAATGTCAATATTGGTCTGAATAACCTGGATTTATCAGGGAATTTCATCATCAGGTTTTAAACACCAACACGAATAAAGAAGAGAAACAACTACTATTGAAGAGCGAACTTTTTTGTTCACCCGGATAAATAACAGAGGAATGCTTTATAAAAAATATTTATTTGCTATCTCAAAAAATTTCAACAAAAAAATTTCAGTTCGATTTATGTTTAGACTGGCTTAACCAATAGCGATTCTTCCTTAATTTGCGAGAAAAGGCGGTAAAAAAAAACAAGCGGCGACAGCGACTGCCTAGTCGCACTGCTCTTCTGTAAAGTTCCTCCGCTTCCAATGTTGTGGCGCACACCTCTATCATGCACTACAACAGCTATCTCTATAATAATAATCTAAAAGCAGAAGCCATCACAATTGTCGGTTAAAAAAGTGATAGCTTTTAGGCCTATTTTACATTTTAGGCATAATTGTCAGCTTTTAGGCCGTATTTCAACCAGCAGTTTCAATTTCGTAAGAAGCAGCTAACGGAGATATGGATTGTATAGATAAGCCTATTCATTTTTGCAGCACGGTGCACCTACAGGCACACAGTTACAGTGTTACAACATTACGCGCAATGTAGCCTATATAGATCAGTGGTACTAGTAGGGAAGTGACCAGAGAGACGCTGTTGATGAAGCCAACTGCGACTTGACGTTGCCATGGTAACATGATTTTAGGCCTAATTTTCATTTTTAGGCCTAATATTAAAAATGCAATTTTAATATCGTAAGTAGCAGATATAGGCCTAATGGAGAATTTGGTTCGACGGTAAGCCTATTCATTCATGCAACAATGCGACGAGACTTATTTTAAACGAAGTTAAAATCCATTTCTTTTTATTGAGTGTTACCTTAGGATTTTAATTCGACGATCAAATGTTAATATTTAAGCTATAGGTACGTCGAAGAAGTCTATTAGCTGTAAGGAAGTAACGATGTTTTAATTTGCCATGTTACTTAACTAACTTTTGACACTGAATCTAACGTTGTAAACAATGGTCGTCAATATCTGGTGCCGTTGCGAAGTTGAAAAAAGCGACGGATGGACGGAGAAAGTCGTTGCAATAGTCTTCTCAGCCGGTACGGCTGTACAGAAGACTAAAACTGCATTCCTGCGTTTTGTACGTTCATGATCATATTAGTTCACTTCCGAGGTGTCAGCAGTAAAACCACGGAAATCGGGAGAAACTCGACAGCAACTGCACACTTTTGTGGCAGTACACCCCAGACAATTTTCAGAAAATCACTTTGTGCATTCCTGTACCCGCGGGGGGGGGGCCGGCGCGTCCTACCTCCTCACACCTCAAAATTGAAGGTGGCCCTTTTCGTTTTTGCATCGGTTCCAACTTGCACCTCAAATCCGAGGGACAAACGTCCTCAAATCGGCTTTTCTTCTTGTGCCTCCCTCTGGTGTTGACATTGCGCACTATTCGCTTGGCGTCAGCGACCTCTACAAATAGAACGCGAAACCGTCCTCTCTTCCCTAGTACATTATATATATTCCCTGCTTATCGGTTGGTGGGGGAATTTGCTTGTCGACCTATGATTGCATTTTTATCTAGCATCGTCATCAATTCAGCCATCACTATTATTATTAGTCTTAACATTAGGGGCACGAGGAGGGGTAATGACGCTCCGAATGCTCGTGCATATCGACGCACGTGTTAGGCAGCCATTTTCACGCCCTCGGGCGACAAAACAATTACGTCTTAAGAGAGTTAATCGCGTCTGATTTCACTTGTAAATGAGATGGTACGACAATTGAAAAGAACATTAAAAAAAAAACCGTTATTATTATGAGGCCAATTTTCAGGGGTATTGAAGCTTGGATTGAAGCCATGCCTTCAATCGTAAAATCGTGACGGATTTTCGGTTGTAATTTGTTACGTGCGGACGACGTTATGTCGATTTATAATTGCGAAGGAGCCGCCCGGGACGTTAAAAAATTCTGGCCTTAGCGTCGTAAAAAACTATGGATTTTAAACGGCTATGAAACTAATAACAACAACAAAAACCTAGTAACACGATTATTCGGTTGTCTTTATAGATTATATTATCTTAATTTATCTATATATATAAAAGGCTTGGGTGGCACTGAGCTCAATCATCAGGTGTGTGTGAATAACAATCAGTAACTAACGTTTGTGCGTGCGTTACAATGTTTGTGCCCTGTAACAATCAGGAAGAGCTTTCAAAAATGGTTGAGAAACGATCAATGTCTGCACGATCGTTGCTGGGTTTATCGCACTTAACTGTCAGAACGGACAAACAGTCAATTTAGCAACATAACAGCAGCGTCCTCCATTGCAAAAAGACATTTACTTCCCTACGAAACAGGGGTTCAAAGGGAGGGGGAGCGGTGATGGGGATGGCGACATTCACACCACACAATGGGGGAATTCGGGGGGGGGGCAGTGGAGTGGAGATAGGGTTACCAGGAAGTAGGTGCATGGGAGGAAATCTGACCATACACCGGGAGAATGTGAGGAGAGGGGGAGGCGGGGAGGAGACAGATTGGGGACCTCGAAGTTATTATCATTTAGTGCTTCTCAGTAAAATATTTCAGTTAGGTACGCGGGAACCGGCTACAGCTAGTACAGCTAGTACGGGGGTACAGCTAGTATTCTTATAATTGTTTTGGTTTATTGTTCTTAAAGTATTCGCTTCTCACGAATATTTATCTTCTTTATCCACAATACAGTGTTCATCAATTTCAAATTGTAAAGTAGCCAGTGTGCTGACTGGGAACAAAGACAGGAAAAGATGGCCCGCCATTGCCATAAACAGTTTTATGAAGCCACAGAAAAACCGCCCTGGTTAAGCCACTGACAGTGCAACGTTTAGAAATGCGTATAGGACAGGATTGAAAAAACTACCCCTTGCATTTTAGCCTTACATTGGTTTTTATATAAACCAGTTACAAATTCACGAAAAAAATTCGACGTCTGAAAACAACGGAAATTGAGGCGCATCGTTTTTTTTTAAATCTCATGCCATAGTTTCCTTCCATAGTTGTTATTCTGCTTATCAGTGAGAAACCAAATGTAAGATTTCCTTCCTATGTTTCTGAATAGCGCATACAGTGAATTAACATTTTTTTTTTTTTTTTCTATAGCGCTTCATTTTACGTTTCTGATCAGGGAAGCACATACAATTAAGTGAGTGAGTTTATATTTTCGGTAATTTGAATTTTTCTAGTGGGTTGTAATCCCTTCTGGGATTTTCTACTGCGCAGTAGACGACGAGTAGGACAATTCAGTTAGAGAAATCTAAAACAAAAGCCACAAGGGTGAAAGAACCCGCCAAGTTTCAGCCAATCAAAGCAGTGATATCAGAGCCAAAAAGGCTGCCACCAAGCTACTACATTAGTTGCCAAGCTAATCCCACCGATTATTAGATCAAAGGTTAAATCAACAACCTGATCAAGCAGAAAATCGTTGACATGCGATAATCGACATGACGAGACACCACACGGCGCTTCACGTCAAACAACAGTAAAGCAGTACATTTCCGGCAAGTAGCAATACTGCATAATAATACAGTAGTTACCGGCAACCCATAAGAGTAATTGGCCGCTTGTGACGTGTTGGACACCAAAATAAAAAGCTTAAAAATTGCAACAAAAGTTCAACGTCAACAATGCCAAACCTTCCATTTAAGCCTCGTTCCTTTATCCCTTGCATAATATTCAGAAACGACAAAGGTAAGGTATTTTTAATTTCGTCTGTATACAGAGTGTCCACAAAATAACTCCCTGATTACAAAAAATTAAACTTTCTTAAAAAAAAGGACAAATCACATGCGGTTTGCACTGAAAGATAGGAAAACTATCTAAGGTTTTTTGTAGTAGCGTCATTGCCAAATATCGGCAAGTAACAGCGCTTCAGCATGACGCCATAAAGAAAACAGAGTCTCCCACTGAGAAAGCGCAACGTTGGTGTGGCTAGTCGAAACCAATTCGCTAATCACAGTAGAAAGACGCTTCCGAACGATGTATGGAAGGTAACCCACAGATGTTAGGTCCATAAAGGGATGGTTAACAAAGTTTCTTGCAACAGGGTTTGTGTGTAAATGCACAAGGCTCGGGTGAAACTTTGGAGGAAATCCGTGCATCTTTCATGCATAGTCCATCCAAATCGGTAAGCCGAGCATCACATAAGCTATACAAATGTAAGGTCACCTATAAACGAAGTGCTACACAACATGTACCTCACATGATGCACGTTTTATCGATTTGGATGGAATATGCACGGATTTCCACCACACCTTCGCTTGGGCCTTCTACCTTTACAAACCGACCCTGTGGCAAGAAACTTTGTTAACCATCCCGTTATGGGCGTAAAACCTGTGGGTTACCTTCCATACATAGTTCGGAAAAGTCTTTGTATCGTGATTGGCGAAGTGGATTCGACTAGCCACACCACACGTTGCACTTTTTCAATGGGAGACGCCATTTTCTTTATGACGTCATGCTGAAGCACTGTTTCTCCCGATCTTTGACAACGGCGCTACTACAAAAAAACTTGGAGAGTTTTCCCGGCACCGCATGTGAATTGGTCTTTTTTTTTAAAGAAGTTATGATTTTTGTGTAATGAGGGAGTTACTTTGTGGACACCCTGTAGACCTTCCCGAGACGAATTCAAAGCCTTATACGTAACAGCTCGTGTTCAATCAGGCGTTGGAAAATTCTTCCTATTCGGTAACTAACAATCTTTTCATTAATAAAAAAAACTTGGTACAGAGGAAAGCTGCGAGCCATGATAAAATTCCCAACGAAAATATTTGCAAAATTAAAATTCACCATTCTTGATACAAAAGAAAAGTACTTAATCAACCTCCTCGCGGTATTGACAAATCGGGGAATTTGTAAAATCAACTAAACGCCTGGCTTATTGAAAATGAAACGTGGCTTGTATGAAATGGTGTTTATTATACTACATTTCTGGCTGTGTGGTTTTTTTTTTAGCTGTAAAATAGCCGTCAAACACGAGCATGTTACTCCATGGGTGGTTTCTGTAAATCACAGTGATATTATGCAGGCGCAGGGTCGATTTTAAAGTCTCACATGGAACACCGACTTTGTGAGGGTTGCGTGGGTATACCCACAAAGTGAGCAGCAGAAACAGAGCGGTCAGAGTCTTGGCTTCCAAACCGAGTGGACGCCATTTCCAATCCCGCATAAAACCATTGTACACATACTAAACCTTGGTGGATAGAGAATCGGATTAAACCTTTAACGGACGATTGTCTCCTCTACAGTAATAAAGCGTTGTGGGAATTAGGGTTGAAGGGTTGGGTCCTATAACCCAATAAAAATAGCGCGGTAGGGAGCGCAGCAGCGAAGTTCTACATTAGAATCACCAAATGGGGGTCTAGTACGCCGAAACCCTTGTGTAAGCAAGGGTGCATAAGTCATTAGGACCGTGTTTGACATAGCTGATGGGTTTAGACAAGTTTTCGTTGTGGGGCTAGCCAACTTCCTATAGCCGGATTTGGTATGTTAGCGATGTCTTTCCGTTGTTTTAAAACTGCGAACTGTTCGACATGTTTAGCACCGCTGTTTCCACTGTATTGTTGTACACAAAAATGAGATAGGGCATTGGCCCCGATTGGTACTTGGGTGGGTGACCTCCTGGGAATCCATTCCGGGTGCTGCAGGCATAGGGCCTTAGGGCTTCGTCGGGCAGATGACCGGGTGCGGTTAACGCTCGCTAAAACCCTTTGAGATAGGGCACAAGACAGAGCGCAATAGATGAGACGAGAAAAGAGAACGGTCAAAGAGAAGAGAAAAACGCCCCAGAGCATTAGGCCACGTTTACGCAACCACTCGCTTTTGCATCTCGCAGGTAGAAGCTAGAAATCCCCTCAAATTCCAACATGGCGGCGGTTTTATGTCTGCCGCCTCGCAACGAAAACAGCAAATAACGTGAGTTCAAAAGCGTTCGGGAAAATTGTTTCGACATGAGGAATTCTTTATATTATTGGCACGGATTATAAGACTGCAAGTATTTACTCGAACAATATCGGATTTAGCTAATCCATTTAGCGTTGTGACCATGGCAACGTCACATTTGCCATCGCGATTGAGTTCTAGCTGCGAGAATGCAAAGGCGAGTCGCTGCGTAAACGCGCCCTTAACCCTAAAAGCCTGGATTATACAAACGATATTTTACATGTGAATGCCTCAGGAATGACAACGTTAGTTGCAGTTTATGTAACAGGCCTGGAAAAGGCCCACAAGAGCTAGGCTACACTAATATGGGGGAAAAATGAAATAAAATAAATTATTTAGCTGAACTAAAATTGGGACAAGGTGAAGGGAGAAGGAAAAGAAACGTGCAATCATGTAAAAATTAAAGGTGATTACGAAACAACAAAGTTAAATACATAATAAAACACAAGTATTTGTTTGAAAGTCTAAAAGTAACAAATTGAAATCAAACAATCATTAAAAATAACATTATCTGGATATAGCATCGTCGTCACAGCAGTAGGCTACTAAAGCAACTAAAGCAGAACTTACGTGCAGTGTTAAATTAAACAATGAAAGCTTGGCTGCTTGTAAGTCAGCCTGCTGGATTACAGTAAAACCAGGATTACAACACTCCTAGTTACAGAAACACTCCTGGTTTATTACTACCCAACTATGTAAGTAAGTTTATAATCTATTTACTGTGTAGCGTACTTTTTTATGCTTTTCGTTCCTGTAGCTTTCCTTGAAAATGGTCCCCCATGAGGATCGAAACGTCTGAAAAATTAACATTTTATTAAATCAGTGTTTGTGCGAGTAAGGAATTTCTCTGCTCCTGGCGTTTGCTGATTGGCATTGTTGAAAAATGTTTAAAACATTGTACAGTAATCAATCAGGTCGTTTTCATCTCGCTAACCCTTGGACCAATTGACCTTAGAAAAGGACTTATGGACAGGGCACATCTACAGAGCAATACGTGTAAAATGAGCTAAGAACCAGCTTTACTGTAAGGTTTGACCTGGACCTCCCACGTTAAAGCCGAAATTTCTATGCTTAGTTTCTAATACATCTAATACAATTGTGCATGTGAAAGGCTTCCCACACATGCGTGAACCTAAGGTTTCCTTAGGTTTTTTTTGGCTTCTCTTCTCTAATTTTGCTCGACCAAAGAGCACTGATTTAGGGCCTGGTTTTCTGACCTTAGGCAGGCCGGTCCTTTAAATTTAGGACTATATTGAAGAAAAGTCAAAAGTTTCCATCAACATCAACCATCGAATAGCTGTAAATCGTGGCAAGCATTCTTGACCTACTTTTTTTTTTTATTCCAATTCAACTTCTAGTCGCACTAAACCTACTTAACTATATAGTATGTACACTTTCGAATTACACAGCCTTCAAAAAGTACAACCATTCGACCCGAAAAGTAAACAGCTGTTTGAATGGTCGTCAAGGGCGCCACGTTAAATTTTGGGGCCGGTGACGACGAAGTGCAACAGCGGGGCCCTCTCCCCCGAATGAAATCGGCCACAATTGTGCTTAACGAGTTGGTTTATTCATTAAGCCGGGATCCTTACGTTTGAAGGCTTCCCTGGCTAACAGGCAGACTGGCTTGCACTACAGTGCTCTTGCTCTTACTCTCCGCTCATTGCTACTGGATTGAAGGAGTTGGTTGTTGGAAGTATACAAAATTTCACAATGCGCACAAATTGAGTACAATACTTATAATTATCCTAACTCATAATTGGGGCCGGACGAAATGTTACAGCTTGGATTCCGCGGGTCCACCTGCCCCACCCCCTCCTCCCCCCTCCCCGTGGGGCCCTGATGCTCGTTATGTTCACATTAATTTTTGCTCTCGTGCTGTGGTGTTTCCTTTACTCCCTACCTTCACACAGTTGCCTCACAACGACATCTATTGGCAACAAACTGCACCAGAATTTAAGAGCGTCGAATTCCATTGCTATGCAATGGATTTCAACAGTTTTTATTGTATTTAGAAGTGTTACTTAAGCTCTTTTATTGCCATATGCAAGTGGAAATAGTTTTATTTGCCATATAAAATAAAACAGATTTGAAACAAATCACAATGAGGTTTTATCACACGCATTTTAGTCGGTGACGCAATCTGATCTCCGCTTGGAGCGCGACAGGTCGCTAAAAGCGTTCATGCCGACCAAAGTCTGCCATCTAACGTTGAGTTTTGTTAGTTACACAATTTTACAAATGTTTTGCCTGACTGCAAACCTAAACCGCTGGTTGGTGGGCGATACGTAATCACTGCTATGCTGTGAACGTTCTGTATTTCCATTCTAACATGCCTTTAATGGCAATAAAATCTGTTATTAATGCCATGTCATCACATTTAATACCGTCTGTATAAAATGCGATGATCCACGCCATCAGCCCAACGTACGTAGTTGTTATTGTACGTTATATAACCGACAGCCACCTGTTTAGGGGTCGAATGTCATCAACAGGAATTTGTTCCATTTCCGTGAAAATGAGCAAAGCGAACACAACGAAACCTTGCGGATAATCCTACACGGGCGAGCCCACACAAAACTTAAAAAAAAAAAAAAATGGGAAAATGAACTGATATGTCTTCCCTACTTAGATCCGGGCACTGGCTGTCCGCAATAAAGAACTGAGTGTTTAAGAAATAGGTTGACATAAACATAGGACCATGACTGTCTACCGGCTGGACGTATAAAGATATTAAGCTGTTAAACAAAATGGCCGCCACAAAGCGCGGATTTTCACGTTGCCAAGCGACGGAGGCGTGTTCGACGACGAGCCGGTTGAGCACGGCTATAGGGGATGAGTCACTACATCTATTAGCGATTTTCAGAACAATAATTAAATTTTGCGTAGACTAAACTACCCCCAAAACAAAACTTGTGAAGGGTTCCCGCCCAGGTTTTCGTCCATTTGAAGGCGTGATATCAAACGCCAAGCTCTTTCACCGAGTAAATCCCACCGGCTACGACTTCAAACGTTAGATGAAATATATGAAAACTGCTTCAGTTTCAGTTGTTGAAAATTATTTGACAAGTTTGAAAAGTTGAAAATTGTTTCCGCCAACGTTTGAAGTCTTAGTCGGCGGGATTAACTTGGCGCAAGAACATGGCGTTTGATATCAGAGTTCAAACAGCCGAAAACCATGGCAAGAATCCTTAACAAATTTTGTTTTGGGTAGATACCAAATTTGTTTGCCCCAAATTGATAAAATCAATTTTTCTTCCTTGAAATTACGATACGGAAACGATCGACTTTAACATGGGAGGTTGAGGTGAAACCTAACAATAGGGCAGCGTCAAGTGACGTCATATTGCCTACGCGATAGCATCTGGAGAGCATAACTACAAGGGGCACTATATTAAAATGTAAGGGAAAACAACGGCATTTCTAGTCAAGAGAGTGCTTTGAGAGCGGGTTTCTGAGGCTTAAAAAAAAACGTTGTTTCTCCAACAACAAAAATCGCGCGTGATAGTCTTAAGAAATCCAGTCTAATAACATTGGCTTCAGTAAGGCGCCCTTCTTTTTCCCCTCCAGTGCCCCTTGCAGCTAACCCAGTTACTCCACCATAGAGTTATATACAATAATACTACTTTATGTCATTGCCCTATAAAGACTACCATCGAAAGTGTTGTAATGTGAAAACGTTCTCAGCCAAGAACATTACAGATGATACGGCGAAGGCACAGTAAGAGTCTAGACTACTATTTACTGAAATAAATTGGTTAGGAGTTTTGTGTGATTAGCAAAGTAAGAAAAAAAAAAAAAATACCGGGATACATGGTTACATCTTTTAAGGTTCGGTTTCATCCTAAAAGGAAAGCGTTCACTTGTCTATTTGACCTTAGCTGCTGCTGAGTCTTGCACATTGTTACTCTGCTGTGGGATTATGGCTGGTCTTTCTTGTTGTTGACACATTGTTGCCGCGGTTTGCTACACACGACCATGATGACATGATATCCACTAATCTTTGACGACGTTATAAGCTGTGATGTCGTGAGTAAACCTTCTGTTAAGCATAGTCATTTTATTGATAGTATCAATATCTTGCAGCTATGATCCCTACAACAAAACCAGCAGATCACAGGTTCTATTAAGGTAAATATGAAGTAGTTTACAGGCAAGTGACCAACTGCTTATCCGCTGCTGATCTGTTATTTATCGAGTTTCCAAGCATGAACTAGGTCAACTGCCAGTTGAATCTATACTTGTTGTAGTCAATGGTTTACAGCTTACTGCATGATATCCTAAGCCAACTTCTTCCTTTTTATAACTGTTAATTGTTTTCTAAAAGAGCTGTAACTAGGGAGGGGGCGGCATACTGAGGCTTAATGGCGTGTCGACAGCTAGATAGTAAGCACCAACATCAGTCACAGTGCAGTAGTCCTGGTTGCATAGTGTTTGCAACTAGGTTAGCTGCTTATAGGTTCTATTAAACAGTCAACTGTTTACGGCAGCTATAACTGTAAATTGTTAGTGTTATGTGCTCGGCGTATCTTGAGGCCTGCAGATATCTTATGAGCGGCTACGTCTTCCTGGAGAGGGCGGCTTTAATCGACGGCCGCCATTGTCTTTGTAACCATCTTGGATACCAACAAGGCACTCTGCTACCAAAAACACACAATCGATTATCTGTGTTCGTTCTGGGGCGAACTCAATAGAGGCCTTGGATACTATACTTTACAAGTGTTACTAAGCCGACTACGTACAGGTTCAGTATCTGTAGCAACTTCTAACAAAAAAATACAATAACAAAACTAGGAAACAGGCTTTGGGCCTATTGTAGGCGGAGCGGATAAAAATTTATTTAAAATTTTTACTTACTCGCATTTTAATGACTTTGCAATACTTGCTAATGTTCCTTAAAAATCTGGGTGCAATACTCGGTCGGCTACGTTTGAGCTTTTGGCCGTTTGATGTGAAGCTCTTAGCTGGTCTTCTTCATATTTTAGTTTTTTTTTTTTAGGTTGGCCTAAGTTACGTTTCATATTAATTTTAAGACACTGTCGTTTGCTCCCACATTTAGTTTCTGCTTTCGTTTGCTCCCGTTTCCGCTTTAGTTTCTGCTTTAGTTTCTGCTTTCGTCTGCTTCGTTTGCTTTCGTCTGCTTTCGTCTGCTTCGTCTGCTTTCGTCTGCTTCTGCTTTCGTCTGCTTTCTGCTTTAGTTACTGCTTTAATTTCTGCTTTAGTTTCTGCTTTTGTCTGCTTTCGTTTGCTTCCACATTTAGTTTCTGCTTTCGTTTGATCCCACATTTAGTTTCTGTTTCTATATTTGCAGCCTTTTCTACCATCGTCGCTATCCAAAGTAAAAATGCTACGTTAGCCGCCGTGGTTAAGCTAGCAAAGAGCGTGCCACCGCCAATAATGTTTGCATTGTTTATAATTATTGCAGAGTATCTCTCCTGGAGTTATAATATTAATAATAAAGCATTTAACTAAATTCAAACAATCATCAGTAACGAGAGTATTTTACAATAATCAAAAGATTCAATAGATCCGCAGCTCGCTGCCACCTCCTACGACAATTTTGAAGCGCACGCCTCTGGCACATAGTACTTCATCTACAAACACTAGTTTTTTAAAAGTTGGAACTGTCACAATTGTAGGTCAAACGATGTTAGCTTGGGTGTGAAGGTAGCAATTAAATAATTCTAAAGCGTTCAGAACTTTTAGCCCTAATTTTTAGCGTTAACAGCGGCGAGATTATTCGGCTTATTGCGTTCGAGGTTAAGCCTATTCTTTCTTTCAACGCTGGATTGAGAGTTTATTCGTGAATAGCGCCGCTCACAGGTTGCCCACGGACCTGTGGACAGGCTTAAAATGCACAGTTTCCATACTGAGCAACCAAGGAATTTTGAAATTAATATACGAAGCCATCGTTTGTTCCGTGTTACGGTGTAAACACATTGTATGCTGTATGCTTTAGTTCTGTATAAACAACAGTTTCCTAATGCTGCGGCGATTTTAGGCTGTACATTTGGGATTCCTGTTGATAGTGTAAACACGTGGTTTAATCGCCATGTTGGGCGAATTCCTCCAAGAATTGTTTTTTCACATGAAATGAATGTAAGTCGTTAACGAATCCTTTTGTGTTTTCCATTTGCTTCCCTTTCTCTAATGGTTAAAAGGCGATAATGAATTTTTTATTATTTCATTGAGTTACGTCGAAAAAGATTTTTAGCTATAAGGAAGCAACGATGATTTATTTTGACGGTTTTTAAAAGTTCATTACATTGTAGTACATTGTATGCGTCGCTGGAATTCCTTAACTATTCAGGATTCCAATTTTACAATGGCGAGTGTTAGATCGATAAATTAGAAAAATCGTATTTTCGTGGATTATAATTGATCAATTTACGGCAAATTCGAGATCAGCAATACTTTTTGGTCTGTCTAGCAATGTGGCAAAATTTATGGCAGTCTGTCCTTTTGTTTGGGCTCCACCCAGACTACAAAAGTGCAACCAACCAACATTTAGCAAATCAGTGTCCGTTATAGGCTACGATACGCTCGCTTCGCTTCGCCAATAAAACGGAGTATAATAAAAAATGTATTTAAAAAATATATTATTAAAAAATTATAAATGCGAATTTATTTCGGTTGGCGTTTGGGTTTAATGCCCATTTTAGAAGTAGAACAATCGATGTGGTGATTGCAAGTCGACCTTTTCCCTATTGTACGAAACTGCGGTATGATAAAATACAGTGTCCATGATGCGTCGCATAGTCACGTACTCAAGAGAAAATTCTGCTTTTCATTTGCGTGGGTTCTAGTCGCTTGCCATCATGGCATTACGAACATAAAAGATGGGTAAACAGAATATACTGACGCAATCCATTGCAGGTGCGGTGTGAGAGGAGTGTCAATTTTAAAATTATATTTTCATTGCGTGCGGCTTCCGGAAACCGTGACAAATTACAACAGAAATTTGCGATTCGTATAGAGGAGATTCAAAAAGGTATGTTTATACCTTGACTACTTCCTCGACCATTTCATCCACTAGGCACTCAGTTTCAAATAAAAACGATTCCTGTCGTGGCTTGAGTCTCATTGACTGCAGATAACTTCCACTACTAGACAGGTAAGCAAGTGTGTGCACTTGTGGACTCATTACTTGGTAGTTTATTTATGTGTACTTGCATCAGTTTTATGTGTGCAATAAACTCGTCACTTAGTTTACGACATGAGAGAACATTACAATATGAGGGTTATGAGTTTTTCCGTGATCTTAATTCATTGACGTCATGGGTAGGCACTACATCACGATTTTTCTAAGGGTAAAATTGTCGAACAGTATAGCAACCCTTACCAGTGCACTAAAAAGACAAAATAATAACTTCCAGCATGTAAATTCCAATCCAATTTAATTTAAAAGGTGTAAAATCAAACCCATTCCTGCGACTCACCTACATACGTCCTACCTAATCATCAGCCATTTTACCCGTCGTTACATCCCCACTGGGAGTGGTGGATGAATTGTTTTGTACTAACTGAAAAAGTTTAGTAAACTTGCATATTAGGGCCCGGAGGAAAGAAGTTCACACATTTTTTTTCACCCAGGGAAAATGCGAATATTTCACCACCGGTAAAATCTGACTGCAGCTTGCCCAGTGCCTACCCACTTTTTAACCAATGCCTGCATCCTGAAAATTTCAATTCCGTGAAGTGGGGAACCTAATTTTTTTGCTACATTTTAGCAACGTAAAGCGAGTATCAGTAGTTTCATGACGGTATAGCTGTAATTTAATGTTGGTTTTCTTTATGTAGCATTGGAATAGGCCCTCACCATTCATCATACTCCTTGTCTTCTTTATGTTTAAATCTTCTACGTTCCCGATACACGGATGGCCCTCGCCATTCCTCGAACCCTTTGTCTTGTTTTGAGGCCAATGTATTCTAGTTTATATATAATGTATTCTTGTTTGAAAGTAATGTCTTCTAGTTTACCGTGCACGGTATAGACCCTTACTATTCCTCAAATCCCTTGTCCTCTAGTTTGCTGTTCCATGAAACAGACTCTCACCACACCTCAAACCTTTTTTCTTGCTGTTGTCGTCTAGTTTACCGTCCACGGGACAGGCCCTCACCATTCGTCAAATCCCTTTTCTTGCTACTCCCTTCTAGTTTACCGATCCATGGGATAGGCCCTCATCATTCGTCAAATCCCTTTTCTTGCTAGTGCCTTATAGTTTACCGATCCATGGGATAGGCCCTCATCATTCGTCAAATCCCTTTTCTTGCTACTGCCTTCTAGTTTACCGATCCATGGGATAGGCCCTCACCATTCCTCAAATCCCTTTTCTTGCTAGTGCCTTATAGTTTACCGATCCATGGGATAGGCCCTCACCATTCCTCAAATCCCTTTTCTTGCTACTGCCTTCTAGTTTACAGATCCATGGGATAGGCCCTCACCATTCGTCAAATCCCTTTTCTTGCTACTGCCTTCTAGTTTACAGATCCATGGGATAGGCCCTCACCATTCCTCAAATCCC
>JAHWFP010027051.1:0-21463 GCA_023313725.1 Lithobius niger
GAAGTGATCACAATAAAGAGTATATTTACATTTTTTTGCGGAGATAATATGCCGGAAAAAGGGGGAGGGGGGGGCTCAGTTGCAAGTTAGATTTTACCCCGCACCCGTTCCAGCTTACTCGGTGGTGAATTTAAGTCAGGCATGACGAAACCAAACATGACATCTGTAACGACCTTCAGAGGAGCATTCAAGGTCACTGAAAATGTCGAAAATTCGAATGCAGAGCACGCCACTCAGACGAAACGAAACCACCCTTGCGTACTTACGTTTCGTCATACACATGAAATAAGTAGAAACCACCCTTGCGTACTTACTACTTATTTCATGTGTATGACTTTTGCTGTTTGGGGTGTTTTCTTCTTTCCTCAGCAATCTATTAAGCAGTGCTATGTACCGCGGATCCAGTGGTTCAATTCCCACATTGTGTGGTCTTACTTTTAATCCATTGCACTGTGACTGAGGTTGGCGCAAAAATGACCTAGCCGTCGACGCGCCATTAAGCCTCTACCTCCCCCCCTTCCACACACACACACACACACACCGTTGTGGACAACTTGTGGGTAAAACAAATTCTTCAAAGCGTTGGTTGGTTTTTTGTAGCAGTTTTATTCATTTAAAATGAACACAGCATACACAGCAAGTCAAAGAGGAAATACAAAACGGGAACGAAATATTTACAGATAAAAATATTAAAATTATTGAAACTTAAAATCTGTGGATCGCTTACACGCAAGCGTGATTCGATTTATTTATTTTTTAGTATAGCCTCTTATAAACCCAGATTTATAGCGATTCGTCATTACAAAGTCAGTTCTGTAAGTCCGTATTATTATCTCGATGAACGAGCCCCAGGAAAAACAACCGCGGGTTCTTTCTCCAACTGATTTATCAACAAACTATTTACCACAAAACCCATAACTTAGTTTTGTTTTGAAGCTTGTTTTTAGGAAATGTGGTCCACTCAGTTATTTCTTATCTGAATTAGCAAAAGATTAAGCCCCCACTCAGGATAATTCTGTCTTGTTCTTGGGCGGCGGGCATAGGAACCCGCACGCAGAAGATAAATACCCACAGAGCTGCTTGCTCTTTGGCGCCATCTAGTGGCGGGGGCTTTTATCTGGAGCCAACCAAGCAAGGACGATATTCTCAGTTCACACCCATAAAAACCTTTTTAAGTTGTTTTGTCAGGCAACTTTGACATAACGTCTCGTGACTTAAAAATACTAAGTTGCAGGACGTAAGGGTTTTGGCAAACTATGAGACAGTCTAAGAAGTGTAGTCAGGGGGTGCGCTTGTTTGGACGAATTTGAAAGATCGACGTTGAGTTTAAACGGAAAGTGCCGACATAGTTTTTAACCCAGGCACCATTGAGGTTTGTCTTATTTATTTTTTAAAATAAGATTAGTAGAATTTTGTAAAGAAGCATTAAAAGGACACACCTCCTCACTAATTTCGAGCATCCTGCTTAGATATAGCTTTTGCAACATTTACATAGGAAAACGAATGCCTTTGCAGTATTTATTTACACACGTCTGAAGTAATGTTGCCAAACTGTACCATGCAGGAAAGCCAACCGGGAGGAATGTACCTTTAAGATCTAGTGATGCAGTCCTCCAGGTAAGAATTGATAACAATTTGTCAGAGTAGCAACTTAGCAGTTTAAGAGCCTGCTGGAGCAAATTAATGCTTTTATAACGAAAATTTCTACGTCTTTAATATTGCACTTAAAGGTACACCGAATTAATGAATACTTGTACACAGCAAGAATTTGATAGTGTGTCGAGAGTGGCGTTTGTGTCTAAGCTGGAGTTAGAATTTTGTAAAGAAGCTTTAAGATCTAATGATGCAATCCTCCAGGTAAGGACTGTTACAATTTTTCCAGAGTAGCAATTCGGCGGTTTTAAAAGCCTGCTGGAGCAAATTAATGCTTTTATAAATGAAAAATTCCAGGTATTGCATTTAAACGTGCGCCGAATTGATGAATTCCCATACTTGTGCACAGTAACAATTTTTTTTTAAATAATTTTCTACAGATTGATGGTACGTCGAGAGTGAAGTTTGCTTCTATGCCAAAGTTATACCACGCGCCATGGCTGTTTGCTGTGACGTGCATATCACGTGACTGGACTAGTCCAATCAGACGGCCAAACAGCCGTTGTTCTCGTTCGTCATTGGCTAACTCATGGTAACGTCACGGCAAACAGCCATTGCGCATGGTTTAGACAAACGTTTAAACTTTGCTATACTTTGTTCCACATTATGTTTTCAGAAAACTGACTGTATGACCCCACGTTTTCTTCCACTACGAGTGCAAAAAATCCGTAAACACCCCATTCGTAAACTCTAACAGTAGCTTTCTGGAGTCTACAAGTGTGATATCTACATGTTTTTGCACTCTTAGTGCAAGGAAACTAGTCGTCATCTAGTCAGTTTTCTGAGGACATAATGTGGAACAAACTATAGTACAAACTAAACCAAAAGTTGTAAGTTGTAAGTGGTGGTGGAATTAGTTTAGGAATAGGCTATACTGTTCATTGTTGCTATGGGCAATTTGTACCATGGTTCAGCGACTGTAATGGGGCTTCAGTGGACTAGCAGCAAAGTCCTGGTAAACAGCTGCCAATGTCTTATCGTTACTTCTGCTGTCTCTCTCTCTCTCTTTCTCTCTCTCTCCCCCGTTTCTTATATGCTAGTTGTGTCAAATGTTTAGGTTTCTTGTTTTCTTTATGCCGCCCGAAATTGCTCTTTGTAATTGAGTGTTTTGTACGGGAGAATGAGAACAAGTCGTGGCGTTAGCCAACTTCAATATTGGACTTTCACCCGCTCTTGAAATTAAAAAAAAAAAGAAAAAAAAAGGACCAAATAACCGCTTGCTTGCTGGCTCGGCTTGACGCTGCTCCTCCTAAATGAGCTTGACGCGCTTCCCTGCCAAGCTTGTTACCTCCCCGACTTTTCCTCTTGAAACGGTCTTGTACTTTAGCAAGAAAATGGGTAGGGGAGCTGGAGCCCATATTGGTTGGCTTGTTGTGCCACTGAGAAGATGCCCACTATTATGAAGCAATCCCAAGCAACAGACAGAAAAGCTGGGAAAAAAGAATATTTCCACATTTTGAAAAGTGTTGCTTGCTTCACCGTGGTATACGTACGTTTCCGTCCGTGTTACTCTTATATTGGCTTACTCGTCTGCTTATCTGCAATCTCACCGTAATCCATAGCAGAGTAATGCGAATAGCCAAACAACCAATGGTGGAAGGCGTTGTATGCTATTGGCTCCGCCGGCATAACACCCGGGGAAAGATTGTAGCAGCAACACGGTTGTACCGAAATGAATCGGGCCCCGCACCGCGTATTGCCGGCTTAGTTCTAATATGATAAAGCTATTGTCAGAGGATGGATCGTGATAATATCGCTTGTATAATAGAGACCACCTCAAGTGTAATACGGTTAGTTGCACGTGCGAGGGGCTTTAAGCTTTCGTTTCAAAGTTTCTCTCTCCCGCTCTCCTCTCACTCGGACTGAAGTCGTAAAGTTTGAATCTTCCAGAAACATTCGAGCCAAGCTGAGAATTGTTACATTCCGAAATGGAACGAATGGAGTGTTTGTCTAAGTGTAAAGTGGCCATCGCTAGATGACGATGCGTGTTAATACATAGCTAGTGGCCCGCTATATGAAATTGGGTGTATTGCCTCCCACACCACCTCACTCAGCTCTCCAACTCCCCTTCTCAACAGTTAGTAAATCCTTTTGAATCAAGGGGGAATTTTGTGAATGGTCATGTAGTTCGTTTTGTTAAAGTGGAGAGCAACGGAGTTGTATGGTGTAAAAATTCTGTGCCCAAGTCCGTTTTTTTTTTATTCTTTATCTTTTCTTTTAGCAGTGGGCTTCAGTTTTTAGTCTTGAGCTCCCCTACCCTATCTCCCCTCCACCCGGTCGTGACGTTTGCTCAAATTGCGGGTCGTTTCTTGTGCAAGCAGCAGTGAACATGCAGCCAACGTCGTCGTGCTATAATTTTCTTTCTCCACACGCTTTCTTTTCCGTTCCTTTGCCTCGCAAGCGTCCGACTGCTGGAAAGCCCTTCCGCTAGAAAGCGCTTCTGTTGGGAAAAGGAAGGGATGGAGCGATGGAGGCACAAGGGAAAGGCAACAGCGCTTCAGTCGCTTATACAGAAAGAGAGAAAGAAGGAAGGAGCGGTTCGATGCGTTGGAGCTCTCACACACACGCACACGCATGCGCTAGTTTCGCCATCGTGGCGCCTCCAGAAAGAAGTCCGAAACTCTCCCGAGATATTGGAATTCACTTCAACTGTATAAATCATCACAACGATCCTAGCCGCATTCAATACAATCTTATCAAATTAAATTCTTGCCATTCCTACTGGAGCCACCAGAAAAAGGTTCTTCTCGTTTCCTGCCCTTTTTTCTTTTCTTTTGCTTCCTGTCCCGCCTTTATGGTCCATGGTCTGATGTTAGAAAACACTGCTCCTTAATTACAATCCTACCCTTGCCTACTTACTTTCTCCCCTGGCGAAGTTTCCAGGGACCGATTGTCAACAGTGGCTGCCTCTCATACAAATGACTTGGGTCCCTGAACTGGGGTTGGATGCCCCTTACCTGACCAGGGGGCAAATTATCCACACGAAGAAGAAGCGGCTCGTCAGCAGTGCGTGGGCGGGAGGAAGGGGAGTGAGGAAGAGAAGATGAGAATAGACTTGGGCACGTGGGCGTAATAATTCAGCTCGTTCCGTTTTGGGTCTGGCCCCCTCATTACTGTGATCTGTAAAAGTTTCACGCTAGCTGTTACACTCTTCTGGCAATTTTTGCAATGGGATACGGATTAAACAAAAGTCTGAATTGGATTCGAAAGGTGTTTTAGAATGGGTTAACTTTGTTTCTCTCGTTTTTAAGATGGGTTTGGTGGTAATGGTAAGATCTTGTATTTCACAGTGGGTTGGGGTAAGTTCGAATTAAGTATTCCTATACGAGAGGCTTTCTGTAGCTCCTTTTATCCACACTGTTACAGAGTAGTACAACAGGGCTAGAAGTATTAGGTGCATAATTAAACCTTCTCGTATGCCTGGGTATCCAATGTGCATTATAGTCGTATATTTATTACTCATTTCTTACTGAGTATTTTGACGCACTAGCTGCAGAGCAGAGCACTGCATGTTTCAACATAGGCTAACTACTGCTTCACTATCTTTGCCGTCTGGATGAAACATGCACTCTTAAGACGCTGTGCACTGACAGTATAGTACACATCACTGTTTGCCAGTTCAGCTCGAGTACAAATCCATATTGTATACTGCTACTACAAACACTGAGTACTGTAGTACACAACTCGTATGTATAGGCTGAGCTGGTACACAGTCTGCGCAGCAAAACATCGTCTTCAGGGTGTGTATTTAGTCGCACCTTTTTTTAACCTTATTTTAATTAATCTTAGCAATAGAGGCAGGAAAACAGGAACGAACGGTATAAAGTAGCCTGACGATGGTCAGGATTGCCTCAAAAGCGTACGGATATAAAAAAAAACACGCAACTATGAACCGAAACAACAGTATACATGTGAACAAAGTGTTCTTGATTAATAGTGCCACAGAACTGAGAAAACAGAACGAAAGAATCATACAATTTGCAAGACACAGTTAGCGTAGGCTACATGTTGATCTCCTTCATTATAGGATTACAACTACAATCTTTTTTAATATTAGTAATTCATTTTTTTAAGATTTGTCGCTTTTTATTATAGTACTTATTTAAAAAGAAATTATTCATCATATTTAACGAAACAAATTTTACCTGTAAATATTAGCAGTAAATAAAGAAATACAACGGAGCCAAAATTGTGAACCGCTAAGGATGACAAGTGAGCAGCAGTAATGAAAATAAAATTCACGTGCCATCGTGAGTCCGGGAATTGAACCCAGGTCTTTGGATTGGGCCTCCACGCAACAGACCACACTTATAACTTGCCACAACGTCAGTCAACAACAACAACACTGATGTAAGAGGGTGTCTGAACTCCAGACCATCAACCTGGACAAACATACGAAATAAAGTGATAATATCAAAGCTCAAGGAAATCCTAAATCTCATAGGGAACAATAACTGAAAAGTGAAGAAACGTAGAATTAAAATTTTGAACGAACCCTGTGTTAGACCAACAACCAAAATGCGGACAGCTTTCTTAAAAGATCTATATTTGCCGTCTGGATGAAACATGCACTCCTAACATGCTGTGCACTGACAGTATAGTACACATCACTGTTTGCCAGTTCAGCTCGAGTACAAATCCATATTGTATACTGCTACTACAAAATCTGAGTACTGTTAGTACACAACTCGTATGTAGGCTGAGCTGGTACACATCAACAAATCCTTAAAAGATCTCCCCAACTAGCACTAACGTGGGCAAGATTAATACCGTTTTGCCTTGAATGGTTAAACAGGCGTGTAAGTAGTTGACAGTGATATTTTTAAGAAGTTAAGAAGTCCGTCATTATGTCTTCTCAAGTGGAGATAAACATTATAGGATTTAGGAAAAATGCAAGCACTGGAACAAAAAGTATGTTGAACAGGAGAAGCCCAAAGTGCACATGTAAAACAAACACAACCCGACGTTTCGAGCTAGCTCCAGCTCATTATCAAGGGAAAAATAAGATACACTTAAAGTTGCATAAAGTTGCAAACGGACAAATGCAGGCAAAACTGCAAAAGTCAAATTACAATTCGAACAAGTTAAAAAAAAATTTAATTTATTTTAAAGGGAGAGGAGGAGAGCGACCTTTTTGTGCTGAAAGTACAAGAAGAAGTCATGCACAAAGAGGTCGCTCTCCTACTCTCCCTTTAAACAAATTTAAAATTTTTTTTTTTTTTTAACTTGTTCGAATTGTAGTTTGACTTTGGCAGTTTTGCCTGCATTTGCCTGTTTGCAACTTTATGCAATTGTAAGTGTATCTTGTATTTCCCTTGATAATGAGCTGGAGTTGCTCGAAACGTGGGGTTGTGTTTGTTTTACATGTGCACTTTGGGCTTCTCCTGTCCAACATACAGATAAACATTACACAATTGCTTTCTGCGTATTGCATCAGTGAATCTATTTTCTAGTTGCAGATACAGTGAAGTAAAGAAAAACGTTATGTTGCCCAGTCTGCAATGAGATATAAAGCTAGGCAGCAAACGACATTGAATTTATTTATCTATTTTTAGCTGAACGATTTCGGTAAATTGAAAATAAGCCATTAGTGAAAATTATACAGTATTATTAGTTACAGCGATTTATATCTATTTATATTAAACCGGTTAGTATATATCGGATTAGTTTCCTTCAAACGACTTAAGGCTCAAAGCATTAATTTAATTTAAAATTTAAATAAATAAACAATAAATCCCAAAGTAAATAGTTAACAACCATTTAGTCTGAATTAAAGACCGCCATTGTGAAACTACAAGAAAAGGTTTATAAAAAAAATACAACTGTTCCGACTGAGACTCGAACCCAGGACTTCCCGTTTGGGTTCCGTACTCACACTACCGGGTGTAGGTGTACCATGTGTCTAGATGAGATAAGAAGCTGTTCAATCCTTCTCAGTGGTGACCAGCTAAACGGCACAAACATTAATACAAGGAGGACAAACAACTTGCTTCTTGGCACTTGCTTCTCCAATGAGCCACGTTTGTATTATGTTCATAGGTATACCATTTTAATTCTGGTTCGTTTAACTTTGCACTGCACCCACGCAAAGGTTTCACTCAAAGGGTAACGCCATTCGAGTCTACCGTGGAAAACAACCACAGTGACAGCTTCGTACAGCCCGTCGTATTTCTAGGATGTTTGTGAGCTCTCTTAATTGCTAATTATACAGGCAGGTAGAGCACATACACCTTAGGGCTATATCGGCTGCTGACAGTTCCATCATTTATACAGCTGTGTTTATTGGCCTAATAAAACCGGCTACTGTATCTGTTTGTCTGTCTCCACTGTCTGTCCGTGTTCTGCAAGCCACCGTCTATTACGAAAGTGGATGGTCCGAACAGGTCCCGTCTAGCGGATAAATCGTGGCCACGGGGCGAAGTCAACGGTGGCATGAGACTGAGGGCCTTCAACCGAGGAGCCGGTCTCGATTGCGAATGTAAATTTTTATGGTCAGTTTATGGGTTGTTTCTTCAGAGACGGCCCGACGATAGCGATGTTGTGGTCAATGAAGCCCTTCTAGCCAACACTGAACGGTACTTTTGTCGTGGTGGTGCTGCTTGTGAGTTATGACTGTTGCAAGGGACGGTTGTAATAGTGTTAAAGTGGCAGGTAGCAGGTGTTTAGAAATTAATCGCAACTTAAAAGGCCATTACGGTAAACAAGCCATATAAAATCAAGCTCTGAAAGGCAGACTTGGCTCGAATGCCGACAGGAAGTTTTCGCTGCTGTTGGACGTGAGTTGGCGAGACGGTTCAGGTCCTAGAATTCACATAATTCGATAGGAGCGCAAATATTGATACTATTATTATCTGGGGTACGTACACTTGAAGACACTGCAGTGACAGTAGCCTACACTCTGAAGACACTGTGCACTTAATAGTAGACATCACTAAGTACTGGCTCATCCTCTACACAACTTGTTCACTGGTAATACACAGTTGGTGTGGAGGCTGAGCTAGTACACAGTGATGTGTACTACCAGTGAAAAGGCTCTTCATAGTGTATACAATACTTTCTACCATCTCAACCTCTGCATACAACTTGGACCGTCATTGTATACTTTTGACCGGGATTGTCTGTTACCAGTAAACACACTGTACGGATAGGACACAATTTGTGTGGAGGTTTAGCCGGTTCACAGTGATGTACATTGTCAATGCACTGCATCTTCAGAGTATAGCTGCCTTAGTTTTGTTATATGTCGGTTTGTTTTTTGGTAAGGTGAGGAACTACCCTTGACTGGAATTGTCGCCAATCTCATTCATTGGTGTTGAATGCTTGCGTGTTTACTATACTCAAGAAAAACACTAATGCTTCGTCTGTCAAGATTCGACAACTTCATCACCGTATATCCTATCCAGTTAACATGTAGGCTATAGAACCACGGTGACGTGTTACGGGGTAATGATAGTAGCATGAAAATATATTAAAAAAATTAAAAAAAACATCTTTGAATACGTATGTTGGTTCTCGTTGAAAACAGATGTGAACGTCGTTGATATTTATTTAATTAAGGTACCATGTTTAATGATGGAATTAAACATTTTCAGTGGGTGTTGAAGATTCCAATTTAGGAAATAATATACCCACGTCCACCTGGTAGCTTGCATTTTGCTAACTTGAGTTCGAGGGATGCGAGTTACGAAGATAGTATTATAATGTTAAATTTTAACTAAGATGTATGGGTAGAAGAGCCATTGTTCCGATGCAATCGAGAATTGAGGCGAGTAAAACTCGGCAACAAACCTTTTGGAATTGGTATACTAGCTTGGAGCATGACGGAAAGAATTGCGTTTTTTTTTTTTTAATGTACTATTCAACAAGGCAAAAACTGGTGCTATCTTGTTAATAATATGTCAAATTGTTAATCATAAATTGCCTTCATATACCGTCTTCAAAGGCCGTTTGTAGTTAGCACCTGTTTTTTGCCTTGTTGAACGGTACCTCATCTAAAAAAAATAAATAAACACAATTCTTTCCGTCATGCTCCAAGCTACTGTAGCCAATTCCAAAAGTTTTGTTGCCGAGTTTCACTCGCCTCAATTCACGATTGCATCGGCACAATGGCTCTTCTACCCATACATCTTGTTAATTATGTCAAATAGTTAATCATGGATTGCCTTAATATACCGTCTTCAAAGGCCGTTTATAGTTGCGATGCAAACGGTAAACTTCATTACGCCAATTAATTCTTCAGCTCTTAAATCAAAAACGTTAAAATTTAGCAGCAGGCATGTTGTTCCGTTTAGTAATCTGGCCTATTATACTGGAATCAAAATCACATGTTTATTTGATACGATACGGTATTGTGCCCATTTGATTCAGAATTACTATTAATAAGGCAAGTTGGACGTATTCTAACCAGCAAGGGATTGAGCTTGATTGTAGTGGGCATGGTGTATGACTCATCGCAGCACATGCAACACAATTTTTTATTTTATTTCTCAATACACAGTGAAGTCTATTTAGTTGTGAGAAATAAATAATCCCATTATGCATTTCACCGGAAAACCCGAGATTACAAAGCTTTTGCTGGACTTAATCACCCAAACTTTCTTGCACATTGAAAGAGATGCTGCCGGATTTTACGTCTTGTGAGTTTTTCTTCATCATATTCAACATTTTCCTAAGTTTAATTACAGTCACTGTGGGGGGCCGTGTGAATTATCTCTGCCCCTCGTCTCTGCTAAGTTGTTGTAGAAACAAAACATGGTTTTGCCTGAGGAAATATAATTAAAAACCAGCACTATTCAGAATCTAATTAGTATTATGAAGTGCAAAACTAATGAAAAGGATAGTTTGCATTTTTTAAATTCCATTCCCCCTACGTACCTTGGGTAACAAGGGAAGTTGAGATATGGTATGTAATGTTAAATGCGGTTGTTAATTTACGTAACTTGGTCACAGTTTTTGTATTTTATTTATTTATTTGTAGGCTAAGCCCGAAGTTTCTTGGCAAAACTTGTATGAGTTATACCCGGCAGAATATTACGAAGCTTGCATCACAAATTAAAAGGATTTTTATAATTAATACAAATAAAGAGAAATGAAGCTGAACTTATGACAAACACTTGTCTAAAGAATAAATAACTCAAAAATCAAATTTTAAAGAATAAAACATTGTAAATATAATCATTCTAGAATACGTAGGCGTACAAGATATAAACTATATTTAAAACTGATCATTAGGTACAAATATATATATATATCAAAAGGATAAAATAAAAGTTATTTATTAATAACCTATTCTCCTCGTCTAATGTGCTCAGTTTTATTTTGGTAAAGCTATGGTAAGTTCTATAGGAAGTTGGTTAATATTTTTGGTTTGTACAAACTCTGAAATAATCGTTTAAAGTAATTGTATGCTTTGTTTTGTGTAGGCCTGACCTTAATACGTTTAATTATGTTCTGTTTAAGGTCAGGCCTACACAAAACATAGTATACAATTACAATTACATAATTATATATTACAAGTATATAATTATACAATTATAGAACTTAACGGGAAATCGTGGGTTCGAGTTCCATTCGGGGCAGTTGTGTTTTCTTTCCTTCTCAGACTAGTATATTGTGTATCCTCACAAGGCCAGTCTTTAATGCAGATTGCTTGCTTCGTTTACCTTTTACCTTGTAATTTCTTTCTTTATTTAAGAACTTACCAGTTTGACTAGCTTTACCAAAATTAAACGGAGCATTGGACGTGGAGAATGAGTTATTAATAAAAAAACTTTTTTTTTTATGCTTTTGACATATATATGTTTGTACGTATGATCATATATATATAGATATTATATATCTGTCTATTAGGTACCCCGGTGCACGGCCAATACGCCAATATTAATTAATGGTGAACAAGTCACCAAAAAGAATTTTCTTGCATTTTTATTTCTTGCCGTGTTGATGCTGCGTATTGAACTGTTTGCTCAAAAAGTTGATTTCCCCCATCCATTAGGAAGAAGCAAAAACAGTACACTTACAGGTGTGTTGAATTTCAGATTTCGGTGTTTCTACATCTTTTCGTTTGATGAAGGAGGGATTATAATAAAGAACTGGTTCTTTATATACCCAAAGAGCATGACATTGGTAAAGTCCATATCGGGCAGTACTGACAAACTACCACTCTTCTTCAGAAGCTGTAGGATCTATTCTTGCATATTCTGATCGCCATTTCGACCCGCAACGATGATCGAAGGTATCTTGGTTCGAATCCTTGTGTTCAAATCCCTCCTTTATTGAACTTTTTTCTTCTTCTCAAACTCCTAGTAAGGTTCAAAATTTGAGCCGGTTCACCAATGCAAGTAGAAGGTATGGCTCCATAAGAATTGTTGAAAAAAATTCGGGGACATTTTACAGCCCATGTCATTCCGTATCATTGAGAGAATCATGGAGAGGAGGCTTTTGATAATCCAAATAATGGAGCAGATTTTATAGCAAAAGTCAGTATGAATGAATAGACGATTTTTTTTTTAAATTTGGCGCGCGGACGGAGTGAGAATAGTAGTGTAATGTCGAAATTTTGAATTCTTTTGCCTTTGTGCTGATGGCAACCCCACAAGCCAGAGAAGCACACGGAGCATACATTGCACACCATGCGGCTAAGGCTAACATGTACTTTCTGGGTAGGTGACTTATGGCAAGTGCTTTTCGTCTCTGCGTGGTACATTTTTAAAATGCTCTTAATGGTTTTGGCCATTAGCCTAGTTGTTTCCACCTCCATTAATAAAATCAGGTTGTGGTCTCAGTTGTGTCCTTTGGTTTTTTTCCCCTGTACGTTTCTGTATGTGTGTTTTTAATGATAGTTTAGTCTGTAGTTTAACTTTTTTAAGCCATTAATATACAGAAGTATGTTTTGTACTGGCAAATTGGTTCATTAACGATAAGAAGAATTGTAGGCTAGTGTATAAATAAAATGTCAGTTGGAGTTACACTTCGGTGAATTAATAAATTTACACAAATGCGTGGAATTCATGAATTCATGTTTTTAATATGTGTATTAATAAATAATACACACAGCATGGTACATTTAGTCATTATTTAGTCGGTAGTTTAACTTTTACCTTCATTATAATACAGAAGGAAATTCTGTACTGGAAAATTGTTATGTCAGTGATGATACTGCGGTCTGAAAAATTACCAAATGGATTACATTTCAGGGTAAGTTTATAATCCATGGAATTCGCTGATTTGCAATGAAGATTCACCACTGGAAATGGATTTACAGGTTTCAGTAAACTAATAGAAATATAATTGGTTTCAGTAGATTTCATGCGCTAATTAGAAAAAGAAAGAAAATACATTTTTCCCGAAATCAAGACCTGCCTTTTTTTTTTTTTTTTTTTACCAGCCAGACATGCGAACCAGCGTGCCGTTGGGGAGTATCTAGGGAATCCGTATAGATGATTAAATTTCTATAAAAATGATCCAGGGTGCAGACAACCGGATTTTTCCTCGAATTGTGAAATTTTACACACTAAATTTCCACATCGCAACATAACATTCTTCAGTGGAATTAAAACATGATACAGCTGCCAAGTTAAATTGATACACACACCTGTGCAAAACAGTTGTCCTGATGGCTTCTGATGTCCTCTAGCAGCATGGGTTTTAATTCTGGTGAAGAATCCGCACCGTTGTAATGCGGAAATTAAGTGAAAAAACGTGCATATTTTTTTGAGTAATATCCACGTGTCCTCCTGGAATATTTTCATGAATCTCATCTTTTCGTGCCGAGGTCATTAGGATTGTAGGCTACCTCTACTGTGGAATCACTGTGAACTGTGAAATAACAGCAACCAGCAGGTGAAAAGGATATGTCACTTCTAACAGCCAACAGCCAACAGCCAACACATATGCCGTGGGTATTTTTTCCAGCTTCCGATCTGAAGGCATTAATTATTTTTTCTTGAGGGGAGGGGGGGGGGGGGGTAGGGGGCGGAAGTAGCCCCCAAAATCTTACTTTACCCCAGTTTGTAGCCTCTTCCCCCCCCCCCTCCCAGTTTGTATTGAAGACGTGACTTTTACAAATAAATTAATTAGTTATAACGGTTTGTATTTATTTAATTTTTTTATACAGAAAACAAATTATTTGTTCAAGCAGAATTGCACTTTTTTTTTTCTTCAAAACAACCGGTCAACAAATGTTGTTCTGTGACAGAGTTTCGATGAACACAAAGAAAACATAGATGGTAAACAGTTTACAACAACATTAATCTTCTTCAAGCACTGCTAACTAATATTAGGCGCTACGTTTCTACATCTGATCTGCTTTTATTCGTGGTGTTTTTTTTTTCCCCTTCTTACTGAGCTTAGCGACCACTGAACTCTACGGGTGTCGCTTGGACATGGATGACGTGGAGTCTTCCAGCTTCCACCGGGCGCAAAGTAGGTGAATAACATCAGGATGAACAAGGTGGAGTTTAGTGGTGGGCCGGTGGTTGGATGTGCCTACTGGAAAGACAGTTTTCTCCTAGTCCAAGCGACACCCGTAGAGATCAGTGGTCGCTCCGCTCCATAGGAAGGAAAATAGAACCACCAGTGGAAAGCTGCTCAAACTTAGCAACCGTATAGCGCCTAACATTCGTTGATAGTGCCTGACGAAGGCGAACGATGTTATCGAAAATTTGGAACACAACAAGAATTTGTTGACCGGTTTTTTTTTCTTCAGTATATTTCTGTATATCAACGTGCTATCACCGTTCAATGTATCATTCCTCACGGCTTTTTTGCTGTCATGAAATTATTTGTCATATGCTTAAAGGATACCTTGAAAAGTGGTTCTACACCATTTCCTAGCAATTCATTTGTTGCCTTTAGACATCATTACCATTTAATGTGCGCTAGTATATCTCTCAACAACTCTAAGTTTTAAATGCAATATGACGGCAATTTACCAATAAACTACTACATGAAACCTATGCAGAAAATATGATATTGTATTGGAAACAGCTTATAACGTCACCATAAAACTTCTTTGTTATTATTGATTTTGTGCTGCCGTCACCTAACTAAAATAATTCAGTTCTCGTCTCGTAAACAAATGTCACACGCCGAAGTTAATTTGCCCTAGGCTCTTCACACCATAAATTGAGCTTATTAACTCTCGCAGCGACAAAATAACCAGTCGAAACAAAAAAGAAAAGGTGGCAACAGTAGCATGTAATAAACCAGGTTAATAAGAAGCTACTGGCCAACGTCGACGAATAAATGGCCTATTAAATGGCGACCACCCTAACGGTAATAGTAAATCGTTGGACTTAGGTAATTTGCTATTCCCGTTCGGATATATAGGCCATCAATAAATTACTGTAATCAGTGGCGTTGTGTCCGGTGCTTGGCAATAAATTTTATTTCAAACTAAATAAGATCAACACAAAAGACCACTTTACCCACATAAGGTAAAACGTCAAAACTGTCATATTTGTGTAAGGTATATAAACATGCCACGAAATTCAAAGGGGACGCTACCAAATTTTTCGAGCCATGTGGCACAAAGCAGTGGCGCATCCGGAGGGGATCAATGGGGGGGGGGGGGCATGTGCCCCTCCCAAGACCCAAGATTAACAGTAATAGGCTACTGAGCAATTGCAAACACCTCGATTTTTTTTCTACTGACATTAGATTCCGGCCCCTCTTTTTCGCCTCAAGTAGGGCTCAACAACCCAAATTCGTTCTCTAGCCCAGTGTTTCCTCTTTCCAACCCCCTCCCCATGCGAAAATTATTTAACAAATAAGTAACACATAACTTGCTAGCATTAAAAAAAATTTCACAAATTATGCATAAAAAATGAGTTAACTTTCCAACCCATTTTATAATTTTTTTGCCCTCTCCAAACAAAATTTCTGGATGCACCACTGGTGCAAACGGTAAAAATAGGGGACAAAGGGAACAAGCGCCCCTATATATAGTTTAATAAGAGCAAGATTTGGGGAGATTTCTTCGTAGATTTTAACTTTAGGCTTGGCGTTAGTGATATTCTTTTTTTTTTCTTTAATAAATAGATAACACGAACCATGTGAAAAAGCTTATTAGTGTCAGCTATACAGTTCACATTTGTAACGTAAAAGACCCGTTGTATAAATGAAAAGTAACATTTAAAGCAATGAGTACATTAAGAATAGGAATCACACATAAACAAGATTATCATCGCTTATAAAATAAGGTCGTCGTGGTGCAGTGGCTGATATATATATATATATATATACATGTATATTATTAATATGAGCTTGAAGGAACATTTCCTGCTAGCAAGAAGCTTATCGTCAGTTTGTTTTTTAATTCATTAAACGTCTAAATCTTTTTCAAGTTACCTGGGAGATTGTTGAACATACAATTTGCATAGTAATTTTTTCGCATTTTCCGTTTAAGTTCATCCAGAGTAGGTAAAATTGTTCTCCGTACTATAATTATAGTCTATAATGTTTGAATTTATCACATTTCGTTCTTAGTGCAAAGTAATACTTTAAAAGTGTAACGTAGGATTTAAGGTCCCCAACGTTCATTAAATCATTTTCCTTCATAATTTCTTTACTTTTATTTGTTGTTTTTATGAGCGTGCTACTCACGCTTTATACTGAGTTAAATTTTATTTATTTATTTATAATAATGCATGATTATAATGTTGTCCTTTTACACGTTTCAAAGGCACTAAACTACTGAAAACCAATTGTTTTACAGGGTTCCTAAGGATTTACAACACAGCTCCCCTTTCTGTTTTTTTTTTAGCTGAATTTTAGCGAAATTTTGTTGTCTCCATTTTAAATTCCAATGCCGCTCCCAAATAAATTCCTCGGTGCGCCACAGTTTCGGTTTACCATCAAAGGAAACTAGCCTGTATCGGATGGTTTTTCTTATAAATTCTGTGTAAATTTGTTTTTAATTTTTTTAAAGTGTTCTTGGCTCGGTGTATGCCACAAGCCAGGCTCATGGGATTGGGGGTGGGGGGGGGGGGACTCTGTATCAATTGTTTTGTCGTTACTGGCCTAAAGCTCAAGAACTATATACGGGCATTAATAAATAAGAAATCCCAAGGCAGCCCTAAAGGGTTAGAGAGTCTGGGTCAAGTATGCTGGGTGTCCTGGGTTTGAGTCCCAGTCGGGGCAATTATCTTTTACATCACAGTTAATAGCAGAAGCAATAGTTTATAGCAATAGTCAATGTAAATTTGTTCAGAATAAACGAATAGCCCACAGATTAAGTAAATACTTAGACCAGGCCTAATTATTAATAGCTGGAATAAAAAATATAAAAACAATGTAAAATAAAAGTAAGAAAATATCATTGGCCACAGATCTGGATTTATTGTGTCATTTCAAAGTATCACTGGAAACAGATCTGAGCGTCAGTGGATCTTGTCAACAGATCTGGGCAAGGTACCACATCATGGTTTCTTAGTATCATTGTCAACAGATCTGGTGTCATTCTCTTATTTAACGTACGCAGGCTAACAACAGTAGGCTACGTAATAATAATACAATTACAGTATTTCTTAGCATAACTGCTTAGCGTAAGCCGTTGTAAAGAAAGGCGACTCTCGTAAACGTACATTGCATTATTCTCGCACTAACACTATGATTTTAGCGGTTTTGAAAAATTACTAACCGTCAAAGAGTTTGTAAAATATTAGCTTTTCTAACAAAACGTTACGTCGTACTAAAGCCCAGATATTGCTCCTAGCTGTATTTATCGAGTGCCAGTACACAATTAATATGATATTCTAATAAAGTTAAGTTCAACTAAAACTGTAGGAGTATTTATTCGCTTGAAAGCAACAACTAACCAAACACGTTCTGTTATTGAGTCATAAATACTTAGTTTGTGTCAAGTAGCCAGCAGGGAAGGATTACCGCATTCCGACACGGACTTTCGTGCCATTTCTGCAGGATCAGCTGGGCTACTGGTAATGAATGAGCAAAATAACTTATTGGTGCAATTTAAAGCATGGGAGATCAAGTCTGCATCATTGTTCACAGGTGCACGTTTGAAACAAACGAAGTGTTTATACTTCTCCAATCAACGCTGTAATGCAAAGTGATATACTGATGTTGCAAACAGCAGCGACATTCATTTGTTGGGTTAGGTACAATGGTGGTTACGTTGGTCCTAGTTACTCTTTGACAATTACATTAAATTATACACCCACGTGTCAGTACAGTACCACATGTAATAAGTAAGCACCGCCTCATCCGCAGAAAAGTTGAATTATGTTCTACCCCGAATTATTTTTAACACAATGGGCTACATGCAGTGCAGCTTAATGCTGGTATACCACACTGCTGAAACTTACGCAGTTAAGTATTTATTTGTGTGCTGGTGATTTTTTAGGGGTCACGTTTTACATAATTTTTACAACTTAGAAAAAAAACCACGTCCTAACTAACAGCAGCTTTGTCGTGTTACGAACAAAGAACACCAATGGAACACGCCAAATGGTTGAGCTAGATTTATTCAAAATTAATAAACACAACATAAAAGCCAGAAACCTCACGTACTATTAGTTTTTTCTATAGATTTTGTTTTTTATTTGATGATAAGATTACTGAAAATATAACGAAAAGCGACAGTTACAGTTGAACTTAGAAGTGTATACCAAAGTAAGCAAAACGCAGGAGTGAAGAAAGGACAAGGGTGTGAGGATAAACACATAAATAGGAATATTGATCCTTCGCATTTTAATCGTACTATAAATAGATCGAGTTTTTTTTGTGGCTCCAGCGATACAGACTGCACACCAAAAGCTAGAAGATTTTTTTTTTTACTTTTCCTCAAAAGGGGATAAAACATTTTAATTGCATTTCAATACTAAATAAAGTGCTACCAATGTACAGATCACCACACATTTTTTTCAACAGGTAATAAGCATATATTTATTCTGTACTTTTGCCATTATGAGGTTATACGAAATAACTGAATGTGACAAATATATGAGCAAATGAGATTTTAAGGGTGCTACGCTGTTCTTTTTTTTTTACGTTTTGTTCCTGGTTTCACCACCTGGCTTCCGTAGAGCGCTTCTACCTGACGGATTCTGTTTTTGGCGTAGAACCGCGGCCATCTTTGTTGTTTACATTGATCGAGCCAATGGCAGTCGAGTTTTCGATCTAAGACTGTTGGCGGGGAAATCGTTAAGAGAATGCTCGCGGGTTTCAGCCATTAAGCCAATCACGTAAAGCACCCACGTGAGGTGGGAGTTGGGTGGGTGGAAGAAGTGCCTCGCGTTTTGGTTGAAGGAGGCCTGGTCTTGCCTACGGCGTGACCAGTGAAGAATACCCCATCTTCTTTTAGGGGTTCCTAACTCCCTGTTTAAAAAAAAATGGCCCCTCGCCCATGGGTTTTTGTGGCACCTGCCAGCAATTCCCCTCATTCCAAAGGCCATGAGCGTCAAGTGCGCCCCCTCTGGCAAGGTAGGAAGATGCGTTCGTGGGGGAGGGTGGGGGGAAAGAGTAAGGAGGGGCTGGTCAGAAACCCAAACCCCTTGGGGAGGGGGTAAGAATCCGCAATTCCCGCCAATTGGAAAAAATAGTAGAGGAAAGAGACCCACGTACGCGATTTGTGGGTCGAATTCCGTATTGCGGCACCCAGGCTCCGCCCAGGTGTCAGTCAAAGACAACAACCCACGCCCTTGAACGCATCAGAACCCCGCGCCATGTTTGAAACCCGCTACGTCACCGCCACGTTGGCGCCACCTGATTACCCCCAACCCAAAAAAAATCGCTGACGAATGTACAAAATTAAAGACGATAAGATTAGCCAACGAAACCCGTCATTAATTTGAGGATTTTAAAACTAGTAATTGTCGGGTTATGGTTAAAGAAGAATCGCTTGGCGTAAAAAAAGAAGGTTAGGAACCCACGTGTTAAAAACCCGCCATTGCTTGCGGATTTCTCCGTTAGACGACGCCACCAGTAAGGTCGCTGCTGCATAACACCGTGGGTTTTTGGCGCGAATCCAAGACGGCCGCCATGATACCCGGCGTTTACGGACCTTGGGTTTCTGTGTAAAAGCAATAAGAACAGAATGGTCGTTGAGCTCGCAGCTTCGTTTCAATAATGAAACTTCAGGATGTGCTGTAATTTATGACAGCTTACCTTTTTGCCACGTTTGCATTGCTTATTTATCTAGCTGTAACCTAATTTTGCAGGGTTTTTCTTGCAACAGCATCATGCTGAGATTATGCAAGTCGTGTGCTGTGGATGTGTTTTATTTTTTATCACTGATTCTCTGGTTAAAATTGTGTGAAATTCAATTTTAAGCAAATTTAAGAATTTGTATGTTTTGTGCACTGTTTTTGAATTGCTACTTTAGACTAGATTGCTGGTTGTTTTAGTTTTTTAAAGTCCGGCAAATGTCGGTAATATTGAGTTTTAATGAAGTGTGTGTACCAACACACAGACCAACACACAGACGGTTTTCTCTTTCATTTTTTATTGATGCCCAAAAGTTTCATACGCTAACTCGCACTGTGAAATAAATTCGAACGCTAAAATAACATCAACATAAAGCTAAATGAGTATCACGACTGACTGCTAACAAGGTCTAATGTACGGAAGTTGCCACATTTAAGCAAGAGCAATTGCTGCGTACTTTACAAAGGTACATTTTTGTTTTACGTTTGACTGGTTTGGATATGGTGCAAGCAAATAAAGTATGTAACGTGTTTACCACAGTAAATGCTAATAACAAGACGTTTGCAAAAATCTGAGGCTACACAAAACCACTGCATTGCCAAATTTGATTTCAGACAGTTAGCTTTGAACCATCTCGAAGGAAGCTGGTATGTTCGAAGCTAAAAAGGGGCCCATGGAAAAGTCTCTGTCGAGCCTCAGGTATGGTAGCGTATTGTGAAACTACTATGCTTCTACGGTAGATATAGGGGAAAAAAATAACAATAACAACGTATAAGTGTTTAAAACCAAGAAATCATTCGATGAAAATGTACAACGTTCGATGAAAACGACCCACGTTATCACGCAGTTGTATAAAAAATGCATCAGGCTATAATAGTTTAAAAACAAAAATCGTTCAATGAAAATGTGAAACGTTTCGGTGAAAACTACCCACGTTATCAAGCAGTTGTTTTCATCGAACGTTGTGCATATTCATCGAATGATTTATTTAATTTAAACGATTAAGAGGCCATAATCGTTGAAATTAAATAAATCATTCGATGAAAATGTACAACGTTCGATGAAAACGACCCACGTTATCAAGCAGTTGTTTAAAAAATACAATAGACCATAATCGTTTAAAAAACAAGAAATCATTCGATGAAAATGAGCAACTTTTAAGGAACTCGTCAGAAAACACGACCCACGTACTAAGCAGTTGTTAAAAAAGTTGAATAGGCCATAACCGTTTAAAAACAAGAAATCATTCAATGAAAATGTGCAACGTTTTAGGGAACACGACTCACGTTATCAAGCAGTTGTGAAAAAAATTACAACAGGCCATAGCCTAATTCACATCAGGTAGCTCTCTTCGAGTTTGTGCGAGAGGTTTGTTGTGGAGTTCAGTCCTTTTTTTTTTAAAACAATTTCTCGATAATGTGGTAGACGGCTTGAGATAACGAAAAGTAGAATATGTTTATCGTACAATTATCGTACAATTATCGTATAATTATCGTACAATTTGTAGTCGTTGTTGGCTTTCGAATAATTGCATCCTCGTTCGGTTGGATTCATTACAGCCATTCTCTCAGTTAGGGGTGCCAACAGTGGGTACTGTCACTGTCAGGAGCAACTCCTCAACGCTAATCCGAGAGGGGGGGGGGGG